>CM032808.1:15403878-15671378 GCA_019155185.1 Beaufortia kweichowensis | reverse complement strand
CAAGGTAAAGAATATCTGATATTGCTTAAATAGAGAATAATAGGCATCTATAAATGTATTAAAATACATACTGTATGATATAATTGGATGCATTTGATGACATTGTAAAATAATTGTGCCCTTTCTACTCCCCGTCCTCACAATAGACCTGAAGAGATGGAGCAGAATTCTCCCAGAGAGACAATCATCACTATAAATCAAGCCTGGTGAGGGTGACATGAACAAGCTGCTCTGTGTTCAGACTCCTCTCTTTTCTGCATGGCTCTGGTAACACGGCTATAAATTACACATTGCACTTTTCACTGGCCGATTCTGAATCCAATGTCATATAAATATCTGGATTTTTACAATGTTGCTTGCAGGTTCACTTCTGATTTACCACAGTGAAGTTCATCTTTGCCACTCCAGAAAGTCATTGCATATGATGCATATGATATGAAGTATAATTTCATAATTAATAAAGTGGCACATGCTTGCACATATGCATACATTTTAACACAGCCTACTATGATTTGGGACACACTAATCCACATCTTGCATATCGAGAGAAATAGTATGCAAATAATGTCTGTTTCAGACACAATAACACATGTATACCATGCAGGATCATTGTGGTTGTAGTATTACTACAGGAGTCAGCGCTTTAATTCCTTTTTTATTAGAATACAGACGTTTTAGTGTCTGCACAACTTTTATTGACCTATTTAGGCCAATTTCTACAAGCTAAGGGAGGAAAACGTCAGGCAGTGCGGTTTGGGCTGGGAGGACAGCGGAGGGGGAAGATGATAAAAGAAAAAATGAAAGCTTAGGGATGAACCATCAGGAATTTTGTGGAAGAGTGAAGAGCAAAGCTGATTAAACTGAGTCTGCTCTCTCTTTCTCTCTCTCTAAGTCCTTCTCTACCCACTTTGGTTGTCTCAAACTTTCTTCTCTTACTGTAAGCTATAATCTTTATTTCTTTCTTGCTTAATTTCTGCTCTCTCATCAGCCTCGCTTTTAACTCAGCAGCATTTCTCTCTCTCTCTCTCTCTCTCTCTCTCTCTCTCTCTCTCTCTCTCTCTCTCTCTCTCTCTCTCTCTCTCTCTCTGTCTCTCTCTCTCTCTGTATCTCTCTCTCTCTCTCTCTCTCTCTCTCTCTCTCTCTCTCTCTCTCTCTCTCTCTCTCTCTCTCTCTCTCTCTCTCTCTCTCTCTCTCTCTCTCTCCCTCTCTCTCTCTCTCTCTCTCTCTCTCTCTCTCTCTCTCTCTCTCTCTCTCTCTCCTCTCTCTCTCTCTCTCCCTCTCCTCTCTCTCTCTCCCTGATCTCCTTCCATATGATTATGCATTTCTTCATTTAGTTTCTGTTCCTCATCAATTCTCTCTCTATTTCTATAATATGTTGAGCTCTGCTAACACAAAAGAGTCACATCCTGTTCTGCCTGTCATGATGCCAAACTGCATTCTTCCCTGCACTGTTCTGTCTTCACTGCTTAGATTAGATGTTTAAAAATGCCGTTTTATCCCGTTTTAATGTAAACACGTTGCAATTCTTGCAATGCACTGAGGGGTTTGTTAGTCATGTTTTGTGAGAGCTGTGGTGCTTTTGTATATTAAACTGCCATTATCAGACTGTAAAATACAATCTTGTTAAAAATTTGTTCTTCATTTCTGAGGATTTCGTATTCAATAAAACCAGGTTCAGAAACAAAAATCCAGCAATCCCTGTGTGCCTGGCCTGCCCTACTGTGAGGTCGATTGCTTTAAATATTTGATAGGATTTTGCTCCTTTTCTTCTACATATTGGGTGGAACAAGTAATGTGCCTCGTAATAACGTGTTAGCACGGTCATTTATCCGAGCGAGGTGCAGGGAGAGAAGCTGCAGGGCCGGAAAATGGGAAAAAGGAGTGGGTTAATGTGCCATTTCCATTTCGGAGGTCTTTTTTGCATTAGCCATTAAGTAAATAGCCCGAAGAAAAAATGGAGCGGCACGCACCTCGTTTACAACCGTGGAATGGCGGAGGAATTGCGAGGTACAGGTGACCGTGACTGTAAAATAAAAGGGAAAAGCTATCTGCATTATAGCTGTATTAGTTAGATGAATATGTAAGAAAATTAAAATGGAGAAAGAACATAAATAGTTGATGAGAGGAGATGATGAAGAAAGTGCAGTTGTAACGGTGGATGAACTGATACGAAAGACTGGAAGTACCGCCAGCAGTCTGGATCTGGGCTTGAACCCAGATTCAACAGAACCGAAAAATATCCAATGAACCGGGATAAAAAGAAATATGTGCCCTCAGAGAATAGACACGCGTACGGCTACGTCTTCTCTCATTCTGAAGGTACATCCGTAGCTCTGAGCAGAAACAGATCTCATGTTGATGGAAGGCGTTACTGAGAGTGTTGTGAAAAGCTGTCAACAATGGTTAGGTTTTCGTTCGGCACTGTTGTTTGAGGAGAAGATGAGGAATGGATTCCAGAATGATGCAGACTTGAAGACAAAGGGTCTATTGAGCACTGCCTTTGTCTTTGTTTGATTGGTTTGATAGAGTGTTCATGTTTGCAGAATGAGCCACATTTGCAATAAGCAAAACAATGAAGGAATTTAAGCTTTGAATGTTGGCAAGCTGAGGGGGTCACGCTGCCTGTCCCGGCAAAGGCCAAATTGATGATTTAAACATGAAGTGATTACTGTATAACAGCTGCCAGATATATGAACGATGACGCTTCTTATTTCTGTACAAACAGGTCTGGGGTGTATTTATGCACAATATTACTGCAATATTCAGCATCCAGCCGCTAGACTGAGTTATCTGTCTCATAACTAATGTGTCTAATCCAAAAAATAACTCAACTGACAGATAGCAAAAAACACATGCACATACTGAACTCTATACAGTACACTTCTCGCACACCCATCATGGCAGCGAATGTAAATGAATAGTTGTCGGGGTAATGGTATATGGGGGTG
This sequence comes from Beaufortia kweichowensis, assembly GCA_019155185.1. NCBI lineage: Eukaryota > Metazoa > Chordata > Actinopteri > Cypriniformes > Gastromyzontidae > Beaufortia > Beaufortia kweichowensis. The sequence goes on along the minus strand of CM032808.1, from coordinate 15,668,430 downwards.
TTGGGGACGGGGTGTCACCTAATCAATCAGCAGGACTTTCCTCAATTTTTCATACTGATGCAATCGCTCTCTAAAGCACATTACGGGAGAGCGCTGAGGAAAGATAATGTGCGGGAGAGATGATGCCGTGCCTGAATAACAGATGCCACGTACATACCAAACAGAGTCTATGAATTAAAGGAGAGAGTGAAAATGAAGTAGACCGTAATGAGGACGGAGCCGTACTGTACGTCGCTCAAGAAATATCATTTGTCTAAATATGTGGAATAAAACATGCATTAGCGTATTCTCAACCATTTAACATGCAATCTGATTTGCATATACATTAGCTATTATGAGCAGTACGTCGCCTGGCAATTACAGAAGAAGCATTTGGTCATTTGGTCCACAGCTGAAGTAGATTATAAACTACTGTGTGTAAGAGATTGATGGGTTTCAGTGGCAGCTCTTAAGCAGCTGTGAGTAGCTTGACATCAAAACGCGTGTCAGGGTGAAAGCATCTTAAGACGCTTGTTTCTGTAACTCATGCAAAAGGTTAAACAGTATGTTTGATTTCCAAGAAACACACATGCTGTACTATTAAAATGTCAATTTGGATAACACCAAATGCATGTAAATGTCACAAAGCTTCTCACAAACTAATAACATCATTTTTGTGTTTTTTTTTGTCCTTTTGGCTGTTTTTAGATAGCAGTGATGAGATGATGGAAAGTCAGGAGCTCTTGGATCCATTACAACATCCACTGCTCATATATGTGGATGAAAGCAGAATTTTTACAGGTGAGAGACACAAAGTAACATAATTACTAAAGGATTTTCAATACGTGCATCAGAACTGTATCGATTACAATTTTAGAAATCATCTTTACAAGTTCAATAAAATGGTATGTTTCAATCCAAGAATCACACAGTTAATCCAGTGTAATATTGTGTCCTGTAATATATCTAGTCCCTCTTTTAAATAAAATGTGTTGCTATGCGATTACTATTAGATTAAAAATAATTGGATTAAAAAGATTCATAAGTTGCTTCAACTTCTACGATCAGCAAAATACATTACAGCTGTTTTCCACCAGCACACGTTCTATTTATCTTTATAGTAAAACATATCACAGCGTTATTAACAGTTATATTTCATGTCTTACAGTTGTGTAGACTAAGCACATTCTTACATTTTCTAACAATACACACAAATCAGTCTTTTCCGCTCAATCCTCTGAGGAGGTTTACATGGTTTACATTTTTCCAGTTGTAAAAATGAAATGAAACAAGTATTAAAAAATGTGATTGATGCTTGACCATGCAAACATCCATTTTACAGTGTTTGAATGTTGTTAATGGTTGCCAGGGCAACAGTTGCTAAGTTATTTAAAATGGATGTTGCTATAGTATGTGGTTGTTAGAAGATAACTTTAGGTGGTTGCAAAGATGGATGTTCTGGTTCTTTCAAGCCCTTTTCTCCCCCTTTCCCAGCAGCAGAGGTTATTAAGTACCTCCGGGTCTGACCTCGCTCCGGGTCAGAGCAAGGACTTGTGGGATTGCTGTGTGCGGCTTATACGAGAGTGACATTAGGTGTGGTGGGAGGGCCTGAAGTCTCATTTGTGTTAATAAAACGTCTCGAAATAGTTTGTGTAATGGAATTACGGCTGTCACCGAGACCCTTGGGGACATCAATTAAGACGATAAGGTAATGAAAATAAATCACCCACAATGGTCCGCCTGTCTGTACAGTAAACAGCGGGAGGAAACAGGAAGTGGTCTGACTGAGAGATTTGAAAAGATAACATAAATCTCAGTGATACTGTACAGCAAACTCCCAAAGGTCTCTCATTCTGAACAAAAGAAAGATTTGAAACTTCCTCCTCAGAGATCAAATGAGGAAGAGCAATGTATACTTCCAGAAGACTATTGCTAAAAATAACTTGAGTTGTGTGAGTTTGAAAGACTTATGTGGACAAGACAAGGCCATCGCCTGTAGGATAGATCATTCAGAGCCCTGCAGAAGAACATGATGATTTAAAACCAGTTTATGACAGACGATTGGCTTGTGATTTCTTCTTGTCCTTTAGCTGAGATGCTTGCTATAAAAAAAATGTCTTCTTTTCTAGTTAAGTATATAAACATTAAAACAAGATTAAACTGAAATGCAAAATAGATATTGATTTAAATCTTACTCCACTGTTAAAGTTAAAAAATGTGTTACGTCCATTCTTAAAACATGAAAAAACATGTAGGCAACATTAAAATACCTTAAGACCCCAGCTTGTTTTATTGATGTCTATAAGAGAGAGAGATCTGAAATAGAGAAATCTACCATAGATTTACAGTATAGTGAAACGCTGTCAACTGTGAGATGTTCTGATAACAAGTTTGAACTGCTTCATATCCAGCAGGAACCGTCAGTACTTCAGACAGTAGCTCGCGGGTGTGTCTCTCATGAGAGATTTGAAGAAGCTCAGGGCATCAGTAGTTCTCATGGTGTCCCGTTACAGGAGGATGTCATTATAAACTCTTATCCTGTCTCATCTGTCCAAGCTCCTTAAATATGCTGTCACACTTACTCTTAAAAGAATGACATGGATATACAATACTAGCGCATCCTCTGAGTATTATTAAATGTTTATGGCCTGTAGATGAGGTTGTGACCTTCGTTTGACTTCGTTTGGAATTAGTTTAAATAAATATATTTACATTTACACATTTGATTGACGCTTTTATCCAAATGCATTTCAGGTGTACATATATTTATCAGTATGTAACCCATGACTAACACAGTGCTGTACCAGTTGAGATACAGGAATAGAATTTCATGCAGTTTAAACAGATGGCAAAATAAGCACAAGAAGACAAGTGTCAATGTTTCTCTCGTCTTTCACAAAATCACTGCCAATTAAAACATATTTGTTGTTTAAGGTACACGTCTGTGGGGGATTTTGGAATTGCAGTTCAGCTACTGGAGCAGAAATTACAACTTCAACTTTAGGTAAGCAAAATTCATTCCTCTCGTTTAATTCTCCCCTTAGGTATTGTGTTCCCTACACTGTTTTTCAACAAATACAGCCCGTTAAGAGTCTAATTGATGCCCGCAATGAGAATAAATGTTCACCGTATTATGTACGAGAAAGCAAAACACAGGAAGAAGTGATTCTCGTTCATCATTAAGACGTGTGGTTTTGTGAGAGTTCCTCCAGACTGTTTAATGGAGAGTCAGGGCTTGTTACATTAGCAATTAGAAGTGTTTCAGTTTGGGACTCATTAAATTACTAGACTCTGTCTGAGGAGTCTGCGGTTATAAGATTCATCAGAGGATGTTCAAAGGCGTGCACTTTATCTTTATGCAAAAGAGCTGAGCTGTGCCAGTGGGCTTCATTTATTTTGTTTGGCTGCCAGAGAGAAGAAATCTCTCTAAATGACAGATCTGTCTGCTCACAGCACCTAACCGAAGACGTAGCTTATGTTTGCCTGTAACGTACATACTGTACTGTACATTAACATAAAGAGGATGAATGAATTTAATGTTGATGCTAAACATATGCCATGCACCAACATGGTTCATGTTATCCATCAAGATTGTGAATTATATGCAAAAGAACATCTCTACAGGGTCCTGAACTACCGAGTCCAGTAAAATGTAAGGAATGTCCCTGCAGGGAACTATAGGACTCTTTAAATCATCACTTGAATAGAAAGTGTATAGTTGGAGAAACAAGAATATCATGTTGAATATCCCAGTCTTGTTATTATACATCATAAAACCATACTGCAGCATATTCAGACTAAAGGCCAGTTCATATCGTTAACTATAAAGTTTTGAAAATTGTTGTAAACGGCAAAGTCCACATCACAACTATAACAATAATGATACAGCGGAACAATATCGTTGGAATGACTTTTTTGTAAGATGAAATCCAGTAGAACTTTTAAAGGGTTTATGCATTTAAAATGTGAAACTGCAGCGTGCAAGCTCAGAATAAATATAATGTTAAATATAATGTTGCCGCTTTTGATGTGTCACTTCAGTGTCTCCTAATATTTGTAAGTCACTTTGAATAAAAGCGTCAGCTAAATGCCTAAATGTAAATGTAATTATGTTATTGTCCAAACTAATATACACTCTTAAAAATAAATGTGCTTTACAATGTCATACAAGAACCATTTTGCCAGAAGGGTTCTATAAAGAACCTTCAAGATCAAAGAATATTCCAATGTGACAAAGTGTTCTTTGTATTGTATAAAGGTCCTTTAGACTATAAAAAGATAAAAAGAAGTGCTGAATCTTTGAATAAATGGTTCTTTGGGGAACCAAAAATGGTTCTTCTATAGCATCGCTGTAAAGAACCTTTTAAAGCAACTTTAATGAGTTTAGTTATTGTTATTCTCGGCAGTCTTTGTGTAAATGAGCTTTGACATCTAAATATGGTTTATTGCATCATGTACAGAATTAAATTGAATTGTTTATAGAGATTTCAGCACATTAATACATGTAAAGTATGATCTCTCTCTTGTAGCAGAAGTGTAATGAATGTGTTTTGTGTGTTTATATGGGAGATGGGCCGAGTCGTGCAGAGATTGCCAGCCCTAAAGTGTCTGTAACTGGGGTTGTGGTATGTGAATGTGTTCTTGCGTGTTTTTGGAACACTGGATTAGACTGCAACTGCCATAATACATTTCCCAAATTCATTCCTAAAGTCCAAACAATATGGCTAAACACGAACACATCAATGGCTAACAATGAAATCAATCTGTGCACATCTAAACCGCAAGATTGTGGATTATGTTTCCTGTCGGTTGAAATTCAACAGGGCTATTCTACTGTACTGCGTCTGTCGTCACGTCCATGATTTACCGTAATAAATAATGTTTTGTTACCGTAAGTACAATATGCAGGCTTAGAGATCTAAGCTGTTTCTGTTGCAGTTCTTCAGTGCTGAAATGGATTTGTGTTTCTTGTTGTATCTTGTAAATTATTATGACCTGTGAAAGTACACAAGTACCAATTTTTTAACAAAGACATTAATGATTGTTACTATTCGGGAAGTCCTAATTATGTTTCATAATGAAGTCTGGGAGTGAATGGGTTAAATTGGACAGACCCACACACAGATATATTTTCATTTGGCATAACTCTCTTTTTTTCTCTCTCTCTGTCTTGTTTTCTCTGTGATTCACAGTGACACAGGGACACCACAGGATTGGCATGGATTGTTCTGCTGGCAAAGGTCAGTTCTTGGAAAGATAACACACGCTGTAGCTCAGGACACCCACCGCGTTAAACGCCTAACAATAACAGCCACATCAACGCTAGTGCAAACTAACAATTTAAAAGTGCTCTTATAATATTTCAAATGTGGTTGAGGAACAAAGTAGGCCAAAGACGCAAGAAATACACTACTTATGTGGATGTTTTGCATTTCAAAAGAGGCTTTTGTGCTACTGTGAGTCTAAAGGCTTTGAATAGAATAAGTGGTTACAATAGCTGGTTACTGTATTATGAGTCTGCAATTCATTTTCACCCTCAGCTTTAGATAACATATTTTTTATTAACTTATTTAAACCATTTTAAAGGGCTAGTTCACCAGAATAATTACAATTCTGTGATTGTTTACTCATATTTATGTCATTCTGCCTTCTGTGTAACATGACCAAAATCTTCTCCACAGAAGAAAATTTAACATGTTTGGAACAATATAAAGGTGAATAAATGATCATTAGTTTTTATTTTTGGGTGAACTAATCCTTCAACACATTTTATTATTATTTACGGTTTCCCAAATCTCTCTCACGGCTGTCATTGGATGGAAAATTGCTCTCTCCCTGTCTTGTGATAAAGCTGTTGCCTGTGCACAGGGAAAGTGAAATCTATCATGTGACTGAGAGGCTTTATTCCACCATTCCGCCCCATTGAGGTCCGTAACACCTATATGGTCTTGCTATGCATCATTTACACACAACACACCTGATTGCTTTCTGTACAGTCTTTGGATGGATGAAGCACCAGATTGAGTTCACAGACAACATCAGCCTTGTACTGTAAGACTCTCTTTACATTGTTCATGCTGGCTCTACACAGACATAAACCCACATGCGTTTCTACTTTTCACTTTTTTCTGACAGGATAACACTCAATGTTTTTATACAGAGAGGAATCTGCAGATACTAAATTACTGGGAGCGCTGAGATTCTTCGACTGATATTTCAAGAACCACATCAGGTTAGCTTGTGTTATAATATACAAAAACATATCTACAATGCCCAGCACAAAATGTATATTCGCAGCTTTCACCCATTGGCTTTTCTTCAATTGGTAGTCACTGTATTGTGTTGCTGCAGATTTGCATACATTTGAATTCTGCTTACATTACAGAGAAACTCACTCACAATCTCAGTCTGTAATTTTCTTACTCTTAATGAAAACTATAACCATGGTTAACATTTTTACTCACCACCCATAAACCAGATGAATAAAGTCACAGCTTATATATAAATATGTTTATTATAAATCTATTCTTTTTATTATTCAAATGACAGTCATCCTGTATCTCCTCCAATCCTCTTTCATTCTCAATCCTTTTCAACAAAAGGTATTTTAGGTCAATTTTCACTATTGCTGTTATGCAAATGAACCAGCGTGCTGTTATTTGTTGTGTAGTTACTGGTATGTTCAAGTAATTCAGATATTACACAACACAGCACAGGAAACTGCATCTTATACTGCGCAAAATACTGTTAACTTGAGTGTTTTTGTGTATTTTTTGATATTTTTATTTGTTAAATTGTGTATATAGATATAGTTTATATATATATATACTGTGAGTGGTTTAAAGTCTGGATAAATGATTTCAGGATACATTTTCTGAATAATGTTTTGCAAGCTGACCCACATGCATGAAGCTCCTGGATATTTAAGTGTCTTTGCACTTCTTTGTCGTGCCAAGCAGGATCGCTGTACCTAAATATAATGCCTAACAGTTTTCTGTGCATCAAAGCTCACACATAAACAAATAGTGGCACCTGACTTTTGAGTAACCGATCCCTTGCATTCTCATACCGTATGTGTCTTCAGGCCACCGCAGACGTCTCTCGCTGTCCCGTTGACCTTTGACCTGCGTGACTCTCACTCTCTCTGATTTTAGAGGCTGAACGTGGCCAGTTTGATCCTCGCTGAGATGTGTTTAGCAGGTGTCATCAGGTGGGTACCGTACGTGTATGCGAGTGAATGTGTTTGTGTGTCTGGGGAGCAGTCTACACCTGCTCTCTCTCTTCAGTGCCCACTGGGGGATGGATTCCCAGAATGCCGTTCAGGCAGCTGTTGACAACCAGCACTGTGCCCTGGCCCCTCAAACGGCCCTGGGGATCAGCTGCTTAAGACAGCTTGCCTGTGTGTGTTTGTCATAAGACACTTCTTTTAAGTGTGTCTTACGTGTTTGTGTTTCAACTTACAACAATCATAAATGGTTATATTGCCAAATTTGCATTTATTTTCTTACAATAATGTAACTTTAGATGAAATAATGTAATGAAACCTGTTATGTTTTCATGTTTAATAATTTATTTGTGCATTCGTATAATTTTCTACACCTAAAGAAGAAGTTTCACTCTCCTCAAGATCATGTTACTGACCCCTTTCACCCCTTAAACATGACCAACATTAAAGGTCCGAACCCTCCTCTGACCCACGTATGTACACACACAAAACACAAGCACATTTATACATCCAGCCTCTCCTTGTAAATCACAGAACTCAAACTTGGCCCCAACTTTAGTTGTTGGCATCTGACTTCATAAAGTAAATAAAGTTCTATTCACTTACTGTACGTCTAACTAAATTACAAGCTTGATTATGGTATCGTGCCAGTCTTCTCTTCTTTGTTACTTTACTTCTGCTGCTACTTGTTCTCTTTCCGTATTCTCTGTCTGTCTTACAGGTCGCCGGTGGGGTCAGGAATTATTCGACTGCCGTAGGCCACAGACAGACAGACAGAGAGGATCAGCGTTTCACCGTCAGATCCCACAAACACTCGCACGGTAGACTGGACCACACTGACAGCTCTTATGAAGGCATAAGTATAAATTACATGGCGAACAGAGACCAAAGGAAAAATAGAAAGAAGAAGCCATTTTCCTACATTGTGGTATATAATATTTTAAGTAGACTTCAGGGAAAAGACCAGTTAAGAAAACCTAGTTTTAAATAACTGTTTTTCATCCTATCTGGATGTTTTTGCTAGTGTTCCCTTATGATTTTCTTATGTTTTTTCCAGTACTTCAATTGTTTGCAACTGTTTTTAAGTGTTTTTTTTTTTTTACAGAGATCTACTTTTTTTTCCAGTTGCCGAGAAATGAAAATATTTAACACTACGCTCATCAATGTGACTTTTATCCAACCATTTAATCACAGTGAAGCGGGCGGGACAAACACCACACCAACCAATCAACCTTCACGTCCTAGTTGTACTATGACCAAAAAACCATGCAGAAGTAGGTAATATTACTGCATATCTGAACATTACCACGATATTAATACTGTATGTGTTAATTAAACAAAGTATGAGAAATACTAGTAACGCATTACTTCGACACATATGCCCGCAGTTGGACACGTGGCCTAAATGCAGGTGTCATATGCTTGTGATGACAAAAAGCATCAGCAAACAAAATCATGATCAAAAGCATCATGATTTCTGAATGACTTTGATTCCATGAATGGTCTGGGTAAGAAACCTTTGCTCTTTGACTTTAAAGTATGTCTACAGGGTACATCAAAAGACAATCTGTTACATGTCAGATTCAGACAAAAAGCAAATCAGACCAAAATCTCTTAATACCAGTCCAACATTTTTATATAGGAGTCACTCTATCAGCATTAATGGTGTCAGTGCCGTTATTTTTTGGATATTTATAATTATGTTGTCATGCTGTAAACTGAACTGCATAAGAATGGCAAGGAGAGATGAGAGCGCTTTACAGTGTATTTGCGGTAACTTGAGCAAACATGTCACAGCGGTGCCCCTGGCCAAACCAGATCAAAGTCCTACACACACACACACGCACGCACACACACACACACACACACACACACACACACACACACACACACACACACACACACACACACACACACACATATAAACACAGAGGTCTCTTTGTTCAGTGTGATCTCATGTCCCAGCTGGCTTCTGTCATCCTAACACTACAACATTACAGTACAACCTGCCTTCAGGCTGGCTCAGGTAGAAAGACTATAATGATCTATTAAAGCACATGCAGGTGTGTGTGTGTGTGTGGACAGGTGAATGAGATATCCCTATTTATTTGCTAGTGTCTGAGCGGCACAAATTCTTAGAAAAGGTTTCTCATTGGTTCTTTTCTGCCGTATATATGTCTTAAAGTACCTGCGTGACTCTCCAACATGATCTCATTAGGTGCATTTGCACAGCTGTAAAACTGGCACATTTTAATAAAGCATAAATCATAATATATATATAGGTATAACTTTTAATGCATGGTTAACTTCAGAAACAAATGTTTATGAATCCTTTGTTTAGAGTATATATTGCATGATTTAATATTCAGTTATTATGTGTTTTGTACTATATGTGAACATTTGTTATGTGAAATGGATTGTTTAGGGGAGTACGAAATAAAAACAAATGTAATAATTATTTTTCTGAAATTGTCAATATTTTTCAGATTCTCGAAAGTGTGTGTTCAATTCAATTCAAGTTTATTTATATAGTGCTTTTCATAGTTGCACAGTTGCAAAGCAGCTTTACAGAAAGAGACAATGTAGAATAAACAAAAAACTCTAAAAAAAAAATAATAAAAAAAGATTAATCGGGAAGTTAAAACAAAAAATAGTTCAGAGTATTTAGCAGAATAGTATATAAACTTTCTGTATGACAGCAGCTGTGTTTATATACATATCTGGAATCTGACAAATGTAGGAAAAATTGTACAAATTTAATGTTGTTATTAATGCAGTACAGATCTAAATTCTGCATAAAAATGTCAAGAAACGACTTTCTTGGTTCTCCAAAGCACCCGTGTATAGTATAGATATTTCTCTAAATAACTAAAAAAGACTAGAAATAACTAGAGAAACTAGAAACTTTTTTAGGTTGTAAAACCTTTTTTAATTGGAATGATTAGTTTTAGGAGTGTGAAGTGCTTGTCAATGAAGTGACTGTACTGACATTATGTTTCACTGTACTTGTGTGAGTCTGTCCATATTTCCATTAACACAATGCTTTTATTTTCCCAGCCTGTGGTGCCACTGTACTGTAAAGCGGTTACCATTGACCATGTCTGCCAGTGTGAAACAAACGCATATATCTACAGCATATATCGCTCAAGAACTGCTAACTCAAGCGAGGTTCTCACTGCCCGCTGCCAACATCTCTACAGGTTCTCCAGATACTCCCAAACATCCGTAAGTAGACGTGTGTTTAACTCCTAACAGAGGCTCGTTCATCTTCCTACTCTCATAATCACTAACCAGCTTTACCCAACCAGAATACTAATGTTTGGAGGAACATTTAAAGAGCTTTTGACTTGCTGGACAGTTTTCTTGCCCAATGTATTTTTCATCTAAGGACAGCCCGAAGGAGAAAAATAAGAATTTATATAAAGTCATGCAGAAACTCATACAAATATGTGGGTTTAGAATATTTTTCCACATTTTTTCTAGCCTGAATATTAAAGAGGTTTCAGTGTACTGTAGTTTGAATGGCTGTGCTTTGATATGCGTTCCTTGAATCCACTTGAGAGACGTCTGTACCGCAGGGGCCACAGATGGGCGAACAAACACTCGCACACACGTATACACACTCGGGCTCTCTAGATGTACTGTATAATAAAAGTAATCACTTAATTTTCTTGCATATAAACACTACAGTAATTACAAGGAAACATAATTTACCACAAATAAAGTGGCTGTTTATAAATTATAAACAAGTTAAGTGGGTATGACTAACAATTGCAATGCCAGTGAGCAAGAACATTTTAGAGATGCATTACTTTTACTACCTACTACCTTTGCATAAATAGAAAGCCATTGTGTTTTCTGTGTTATTTACTAAAACTATATTTAAATTAAATGTCAAGCACCTAGCGTGAATACATTTCAAAGCAATATAAACGAACATGAACAATAATCTCTTATGTTCCCAAAGTGTTTTCAAGATCGCTCTTCAATGTGTCATCCCCATCACACGTGGGATTTCTGGGATGTCTACTGCAGGAGCGTTAGGGTTCCCATTTCAAGAGCCTTTTACAATGTAAAACATTATGTTTTTTATGTCAGATGAGCCATTGTGAGACTCTTTATCTCCCTCATCTTCAATGACTGAAACACACCCTCGGCCTCAGCAGGTTGCTGGGAGAGTAATTTTAGGAGTCTTGAATGAATCGGACTCGAGTTTAAGTAAAGACCTCTCATTACATCGAGTCTTTCACATGATCCCATTCTGCACATGGAGAACTGATTTCCATAACAAAAGACCTTGAGGTTTTAGTGGAGCCGTCTCAGCAAAGGATCAAGAAACGTTTTGTCCAAGTTGATAGTGAGCTGATGAACTCTGTCCATTTAAAAAGAAAGAGTTTATTTGATAGCCCAAATATAATAGTTGTGTCTTTAATAATATTATATAATGTAATTTATATATTTGTAGTACCAAAAATGACTTTCTCATTAACTGTAATGGACAGTAATATAGCAGGTCATAGATTATTTTTCTCATGTTTTCTTTCAAACACAAACATGTACATGTTAGTGCTTTCCCCCACCGATACGACCAACTGGACACGAGCAACTTAATTGATAAAACACACACATCTCACGTTCCCACAGAGAAGGAAAGTTGTGTGATTCCTTCACAGTCTACATATCAGCAATTACAATATACAATGGACCTTCATCCCCGCAGATGGAAGTCTCCGTGTTTAAACATTCACAGCCTAGTCTGAAAAGAGTCACATAATTCCAGCAAATTGGACACAGTGATTAGTGCAGGGAGAGAAAAAATAGAGCCCATTCATAACGTAAGCGGTCGAAAGAAACACAATTATCCCCAGAGGCTTTGACAAAGGGTGAGAATTTATGCAGCAAAAGTAATTTTATGTTTGTTTTCTTTAGTTTTAAGACCTTCCTTCAAAATACTGCACCTTGTACGTAAATTTAGAAAATGTCTTTCAGGTCGCCAGCGTTTGAGAAAAACATTGGTCGCTAGTTTATTTTTTATTTTTTCCTGGAAAGGTGAAATCCATTCACGGTTGTGTTTCTGCTTAAGGATAATTTTTTATTCTCTTCACTAAAACCTGACAGACAAGCACCTCACAACACTCAAACACATTTGTTATTAATAGCCAGACATTAAACGAATGAGCAATCTGGCACAGACACTGTTGTTTCTGGCAACTGACATTCATTTTGCAGTAGTTTACTTATTAAATTTTTCTGTAACCTTAATTTTAGGACCCCTGTCATTCTAAGGGACGGGTGTTTATAAACACCACACCGGTTTTTAGAGTCTCGTGTCACGTTCCCAAGATTCCTGGCAACTCTTCTGGATGGATGGGATCCTTATGGATTTAACAAAGCATGAGGCATGAATAGCAATATAGAGAGGTGTGAAAGAGTGGTGATGAAAAGAGTGAAAAGAGTGTTTTAAACGTATTTTTCTATTTCTTTTTAGGGATACTCCATTGTGATGTACTAAGGAGGGATGGATCAAAGTGTTACAGCAAGTTTGTCTTTGCACTTTTAAATGATCTGGTATCTTAACTAAATCTGGTGGTGAAATATACCCGTGGAGACAGACAGGTAACCTTTCATTACACCTATAATCCCTTCTAATAACAGAGCTGTGATGTTTGATATGCCCCATTACACAGCCTGGAGATATACTGTATAAATGATGCCCAGAAAAATATGAATGTACAACAAATAAGAGAATATGTCTTGTGCTTTTTAGGAAGTATTTTCAGTAGAGCAACATAAAAACTTAATCTTCAATTTAAAAATTGTATTGTAAAAACATAACATGTGTGTTGACCATATAGCAAGTGTTACAGCATATCTTTATTCTTAATTCATTTGAACAATTTATGCTAATTACCCGTGTAGATTTAGTCTAAAACAAGGAAATCCTTTAGATTTACTTATTTTTAAATAATTCTTTATATTCAGGTGTTTATGATTTAGTTGTTTATCTTTATTAATTTGGGGTGATTTATTTAAATGTAATTTATTATTCTAAAAGCAGGTCATAAATATATTAATTATTAAGCGTATATATTTTATTCTAAATAGAGAATATTTGGTTACATGTAGTTTATTTTTGTTTGGGCATTTACTTTTACACTGGACAGTGAAAAAGACACTTGTTGATTTTGCAACACTTGACAAAAGACCAGTTTCCCAAAATATAAACTAATAATAATAATAATACGAAACACATATAATTCTTCTTATTTTAACTATTGGTAAACTATTTAACTTTAATTAAAAATGTAGTTTAAAAGAACTGGCATTGATATTTATTAGCATTATTGCTTTTTGCCAGCACAAGAGATTATTAGAAAAAAATCAATTTATCTATCCAATAAAATATATTTACAATTAAATATTTAAATATATTGACAACTGTTGTAAAATCATCATCATCATCATCATAGATCACATTTGTCTTACCTGTACCAGTCCAGCCCGTTGTCATAGTTACGGTCAAAGAAGTGCGGCTCCGCTCCGACCGCTCGGATATCAGGATGCACGCGCAGAAACTCCAGCAGCGCGCGCGTCCCGCCCTTCTTCACACCGATGATGATCGCCTGAGGAAGCTTCTTACTGCCCTCACCCAACGAACTTAATTTACCGGTAAAATACGAGCCCTCCGCTTCTAAATCTACATCCAAAGAGTCCCATGTATCTGCCTTAAGTTCAGGTAAATCCTCTTCGTCGAGCCGACCGATCAAGCTGTCGCGCAGAGACTTCGCGTAAGTCCATTTCTGAAAAAGTCTCTTTCTCCTTAAAGACCCCAAATCTTTTAGTTCCGAGGCGAATAATCCCTCGACCTGTCCGGTGTGTCTTCTCTCAGTGGGTATGCAGGTCCCGCATCGGTCCGTGAGGCAGTGGAAGAAGTATAAAGATGCGAGGATTGACAGCAACATGACCGCGAATGTTTTAAAGATGCTCTTGGACGGAGGGTCCGAAAAGACGCGGCTAAATGCCATGTCGGTTCACGGGTGGCATGAGGAGGAAACACAGCCATGCTAGACTGGCATTATTCGGTCTTGCCATCAAAAATAAGGTGAGAGTTTGAAGCTGAAAGATGGATCTGCTCTCCAAAGAAACCTCGCGCATCTGCTCTTGATCCGTGTTGTTAGTCGAAACTCGCTGTGCTGAAATGAGAAAATTGTATTTTGATGTTAAATGAATGACTGTCGATTACCTTTAGGGCTGTTTCGTTCTTATTTTAATCCCAATTTAAATAGCTTTCTATGAAACCTTTCAGTAAGTACAGCATGTAAAAAAAACAAAAAGTCACTAATCCTATGAATAATATTCAGTCCATTTTTTTTTCAATTATTTGTGATATTCTGTAAAACTTTCATTGCACTAGTAGCTCACACGTGTGTGCCCTGGATGTAACTTCAGAATGACATCACTGAAAGTGATGGGCATGCTGTGGTCCAATCAGATTCTAAAGTCGTGCGTAATTTGCATGCGAGTAACCAATGAGGTGCGGGGTGGGCAGGAAAGACTCCACCCACCTGTCATGCTGGCCGAAGAACGGTCACGCTCGTGTTCAAAGCAAATGTCACTTTGACAAACAAATGCAGGTTTGCACTTTACAACAAGATTTGTAGATTGATCATCAATGTAATACATTTAACTTATTTTTTAACAATAACTAAAATTGCACTTTAATCTCAAATCTTAATAAATCCTATAATATTATTCATGAAAATATTGTTTTGCAATAAACCCCTTACAAAATATGATTAAAATCAGGCTCTGTGTTTTTTTTAGAAAGCAATATTTAGACTTGCAAAGCAGATAAAGATTTAATAAACTGACAGCGTGAGCATGAAATTGATATGTTTGATCTCTTTCTCTTGTGCATGTGTGCTGTTTACACAGTGCTGGTAATGAGATTATTTTAGGCATGTCGTACTGCATGACTAAAGCTGTAAACATTATCTCCACACTTATAGAAGAATAATAGCGTATGTGTTTCAGCATGATACTTGTGAATGTGGGTTTCTTCACGTTCTCTATTTAACCGATACATCAGCAAATTTCAGAAACGTTTGTTGGCAAATTCACCGAATCCATTATTCTTTTCACTCAAGTTACACTCCAACCTCAGCGCACTTAGGCCACCAAAGACGACCATCCCTCTTTCCTGTTGCTACCATATTCTCTTTCACTTTTAATAAGGACACAGCATGGTGAAGTAAAAGTAAAAGCATCACATTATTTCTTTACAAGTGAACAAGAACAGAACCAAATGTTTCACATCTGCTCCTGTAGTTTGTGCCATTAACATGAGAAAGCCAAAGGAGTGTTTCAATGCAACACAGCCCACTGCTTTAGAATAGAGATGGAGACCTCGGTGAAAAAACTGGCTTGCTTGTGCCAGATGTCCTTGTGATGGGGACACAATGCAGGGCCGACTCGCATTTAACAAATCACACTTTGGCCCTTTCGCCTTTCCGGGAGAGAGGAGGCAACGACCGTCCCCCTGTGATGCCCCCCGGGTCAAATGTTTTTACTCTTTATCGGTTTCACGATAAAGGAATGTGTGGAGACGGAGAGGGTCAGTGTTGCTGAGCGAACAGACCGGTCCACTGAGATTTGAAAACACAGGCCGAAAGCAGATTGTTGTGGCACAGGCATTTAGTCAAGAGGTCAGCTTTTCATTGCACAAGTCCTGTTTTTGTCTCTGCAGTTTTATTACTGCAACTTTTATGTTTGTTTCTGTCTTGTTGAGCAACACAAAAGAAACTTTTAGTACATAATTACACACCACAGCGTTTGAATCAAAAATGTAATGGCATACTGTATATACAAAGATCTCACTTTCATCTTTCTGTATTTACTCAGGATGCTTAACATAGAGAATTGCAAAGTTTGCTCAAGGATTTACGACGAATAATTGTAAGCATCTGCTGTCATTTGTTTAAAAAGTTTAAGTGTACCTATTATTTTGTTGTTTCTGTGCATTCTAAAATAGCAGAAATGTAAAAAATGTAATACAGATGTGTATGAGGTAAACTGCTGACTTTCTTTATTTTGTTTGCTAATAGGATTACAATGCTTTTGTGGCTGGCAAGCAAAACCACAAGTAAACAAGAAGCCTTGTTATGAATCAGAGATGTGAATCTCCACAACAGAGGACCTGTTTTGTCTGGACAGCTTAATGTATGGACTTGGGACATCTCATCATGAGAGAGACGTCTTTATGAGCAGCGCTGTCTGAGAAATACAGGCAGGTAATGTGGTTTAGTCACAGAACTACATAAAAAACCCAAAGGGCATGTGAGGTAACAATGAGTTAAACTCTGATTGCTTATAATGTTGAAATCAGTGTAAAATGACCAAAGTGGATGGATGAATCACAGCGATAGAACACAGTGTATTTATTAGCATATTTAAAGCAATCATGAAACAAATACACGCTGTGCTTATACAAAAGATTTATGAATGCAGCCTTTCATTTTCCTTTAACATTTGGGTGTAGAGTCATTCCAGTATTAAAGCAAATGGATAGGAAACAAATTAAAGCCATACATACACATCTGTGGTTCAGACGTGCCAGCAAAATGTTGTTTTTTCCAGCACTGAAGAGGAAGAGCTTTCATTTAGAAGCACAGAAATGCAAATAAATCAAGCTTTAATCAAATTAAGAGTCAGACTTGAGGTGCTGCTTGAATGTTTAGTTTAGGATTAGTTGGGAAAAGAACGGCCTGTGGTGGTTCTTCTTTATTAGAACAGACGATACTGTAGATCTTCAATATGCAATAGCTATAACAAAAATCACAGTGAAATTATTGATAAATTGTCTATGTGTGTGTTTGTGTAACACATTCCATCCTCTAAGAGGCAGCAAGACTTAACCTAACTATAGAAAACATCTGACTGGCATAATAAAGAGGTTTGGGGGTCATCCAATGACAATGACTTGTGCATGTAAGTCATCAAATTGAGAAAATATTTTAAAATGTCCAACTTTACCAATAGAAACATAATACCTCCACTTTACAAAATACAGTTTCAAGCCGATAGATATGAAACTTTGGTTCTGAAACTCTTATACGATGCTCTGCCAAGAGAGTTTCTCACAGATACATTGATCTCACTAATGGGCCGGTCCTGCAAACTCCCTCTCTTCTGTGCCGTCTTCCAAAAGAGTCCCTCGGAGAAGATGACTTAGTCATTAGATTGATTGCTTTCTTACATAAACAAATGTCTGCCGCGTTCCCTTCTTGACCTCCATGTTACTCTGTTGCAGAACCAGAAATGTGCCTAATATCAGGAGTTCAGAAACAAGCTCCCAGCTCATTAAAGGCTGATCGGTGAGTAAATGTTTATTAAAAAGCAATGTGGGCACGCCTTTGCCAATAAGTATTTAAAGTTTGAAATATCAGATTTAATCAGATTTAAATTAAATTAAGAAGAATTAAATGATTATACAAAACTATTGATTGTAAAAACATTATAATCTTTAATTGTAACTTTTTTTAGTTCATATTTTGTTTGTTCCTTTATCTTTTACAATCAAAGAACTTGTAACATTTGACTTTGTTCGAGATTTAATCTATTCCAGCCTTTGGTTTTACAACATTCCTCTGAAATTATTTCGAGCTGTGCCAGATGTCATTACGTTCTCCTGATGTGTTACAGTGTAAATGAAAATACCACAAATGAAGGAGCAGTCCTTTGTAATATTCCCTGATTGACAGTAGCAGGAGAGATTTTTCACTGTTTCCTGGCTATAAACCAAACGAGTATCTGAGTATTTTCTTAATATACATGTGCAATACACTTTCACGAGTATCTGGGCATAAAACACATCACTAGACACCTTAGCGACCACCCTTTTAACCGTTTGGAATTCTGCACAGGCCAACAAATAGAGTTTGGGTGTCAGCGAGTTGTTGTTAAAAGCACTCGAGTCCATTTGCAGTAGTTTATTTCTCTGTAGTTGTAATGACAGGCACTTGACTGAACAGTCTCTTAGATGAAATAGCATGTTGGGTCAAGAAAAGTCACTGAAAGCTTCTCTATAGGTATCGCGGCTGTTTTAAAGTACACACAGGGTTGTGGATGACATGAGGAGTGCTGTTTGTAATTGTTTTATCTACCGTATGATCGTCCAAGGTTCTGTCTAGCACACTCCAGATGTGGATGATACGATTTAAATCGGTTCTGAATCCAGTTTGGGTTGTTGTTCCAGGAAATTTTGGTGTCTAAATGAGTCACCTGAGTAGAAGGTACAAGCATTACATCCAAAAACAGTTTATCTTCCTGCATGGAAATCCTTCTGTCAAGTTGTGAAACCTTTTGTATGACAGCTGGACAGAGAAATAACTGCTTTTTGGCACTCATCTTGACTCGCTGATCCTCTGTTTGACATATTAAGAAAAGTTTAATACTAATTGTGTTTGTATTCGCAACAGTAATGTTTGTATGAGTAACTTGGATAGTAAATGCCAAAATGAAAAAAATTATAAAAAAAAGGGGAAGTTTATTCCATTTATTAGTAAGAGCACAAGGGTTCGTATATATAATTATTTCTGATAGATTATCGATTATCCTTTGCTTTTAGCCACTGTATAGCATTTTTCATCCTTAAGCATGAGCTTCTACCCCCACTGATATCACAGGAAGATCTGACCCGATCACATGGAAAATGTGTAATGAACACTATTTGTTAATGTCAGCGGCTACCCTAATGCCATTAACCAGGACATAAGCAGAGCTCTCATTTATACAGTTAGCGTCTTTTACGAGACCGCAAAACTATAATTAAATTTCTGCCATCCATGACTTGTTAATATTTGCCAGAGCGTGAAAGATACCTTGTTAGCCACACTGCATAATCAAAAAGCGATGACAAATCAGGCCAATTTTGCATCTGAGAGAAGGGTGGCAATACGCAGATTTGCTAGGGCAGTGTTTGCTAAACTTTATATATGATGTACACCTCCAAACAATAAACATCCTTTGACGCATATCGTATATAGAGCCACAAAAAAATTTATTAGAGTAAAGAGATTTGACTTAGATTTGAGATCAGACGCCTCCAGCATGGTAACAGATTTTCGCAAATAGCCCCATTGGTCTCCAAAGTGGCATGTTGTTAAAGAAGGTGCTGATGGAGACATGTTTTGTTTGCTTTAATACAGCAGTGTAATTGATACCCTGCAAAATTCTGCTGACCTGTTGGTCTCATGGAGCATTGTTTTTAAAGAAATTACAGTCTGGCGAAGACTTAAAGGCGACAGACGTTATTTAGTGATGCTGGGTGGAGTCTGAGCTGTGCGGAGGTGCTTGATAAAGCTTTTGAAGGTACAGGTTACACAAGAGAGAAGATAAAGATTGTGTGTTTGCATGAGTGTGGTCTGACCGATAAGCTATCTGTGTTTAAAATGAGTAATTGGAGACAAATATTTTGTTACTTGTTCGTCACATTCTTAGCATAGTTTTTCACATTTTTCCCTTTAGTTCGGTATAATTACGTGGCTTTGCAATGTGTATTTATTAGTCTGACAAGCTTTAAAGGTTAAAACTATTTATATTACAGGTATACTTTAAATATGCAGTTATGTGTTTTCATAACCCTGGCCTGAAAGAGATGAACTTACTACATTCATTTTGCAACTTTCTTTGATTGTAATTTTCTCGTTAGTAATTATGAAATATGATTTTAATGAAAGCATGTCTTTGCACAGTATAGATTGATTTGTTTGAAACACTTCGGAAAGGTTTTGCTTTGGTCTTGAAGTGATTTGTGAAGTGATTATAATTGCAATTTACCATAGCGACACTTTTATATCATTAGAAAACACTTCAGGGTGGTTTTTCCAGGCAGGGCTTAAGTTTAGTCCCAGACTAAAATGCATGTTTGAGCTGTCTTAACTGAAATCAAGCGCTGACATATCCTAAAATAAATCAATGCCATTGCTTCGTCTCAAGATTCACACCAGTTATGGGTTTTTTTGTAAGGCATGTTTGTAAAAATGTGTTCATTTAAGGCCTAGTCCTGGATTAATCTAAACCCTGTCTGGGAAACATGTTAAAATACATAATTTTCTGTGGGATTTGAGTCCTATATTACTTATAAGACTGTGTGTTTACTGTAGTAACAGTAATAGTACCAGCAGAGACACTAAACTCGCTTTCTCTCCTGTAATGCACATATGTTAACAGTACAAATAAGGGGTCTGAGGAAGGAATGAACTGCACATCTGGATGAGTAGTTAGGTGGACAGTCCCCCCTCCATATCCAAGAGCTCTTTTCACCAAGCACACATTCATATAAACACAGAGACACGCACACAAACATCATAATGGATGGCATGAGGCCAGATCTCTCCCACACATTCACATATAACCTCTTTCTTTCAGTCTACACACAAACATTTATACACACTTCTGTTTCCCTGCTCTCCTCCCTAAAGCTCCAAAGTGACAAGAGCATTCCTCTCTTCCTGCCCTTCCGCTAAAAGAAAGCTTTCCTCCCCTGTACTGAAAAATACAGACCGCTCGTGTTTCCACCTCGGGGACGTGCAGGTGATAAAATAGGATTCTGTCCAGTCAGCTCATCCTCCCACAACTCTTCTAATGAGCACAGAAAGAGGGAGAGCTGGGACACAGATTGGACTTCTTTCCTTCACTAATTATCTGAGATGATTTACACATTTGTTTGCTTGGGAATTTCAGGGGAGGATAGTTTGGGTACCGGTGTGAGCCTCTCGGTTGTTTTTTGAGATTATCAAGCGTGAGATATTTTTCCCCCTTGACAGCTCTAAATAGCTTTCGCTGCCTTTTCCAACAATAGTGGCGGCAATATTTACCTTTCCACAAAGTCGGAGAGGAAAATATATTATTTAATGAGAAAAATTGTTCCACCGTCATCACCGTGTCAGCGCCACCTTATGCCGATGGTGTGATAGGAAAGACGGGGCAGTTTGACACAACTAATTTAGACCCGGGCTTTTATGACATCCCTGAATGTATTACCTCACACTGGCGTAATAATAATGGAGAAGCATCAGTCATATGAAGCGTGTGCACACATTGTGCAATAAAGCTTATCTCTGACTGCCACAGTCTGTCTGACACAGCCCAGCTCGATGACAATGAGTCTGTGTGCACCTCTCCGGCATTAACACAGCATAAATATCCAGTTTAAGGGTCAATGACATTTTAATAAGCTTTTGGCTGACAGATCGAGATGTGGTGTTTGAGCAAGAGCATACAGGGTGGGTTTCACCATCTTTATGAAATAATATTGAAGTTACAAATAAACAATGTTAGGTTTCAGAATAGAGTAGTGCTTAAACAATGTATGTGTGATTAATCCATTTTTTGTAATCTTACTGTAAATATTTACAAATACACAATTCTGCTTTATATGTGAAACGTCATAAGATAACTGCTGTCGGATCTGAGATGATACTGATGATCGGTGGATCACTTTTGGTGTGTTTTGTTTTTTTAAACACTTTGACAGGGATTGTACATACAGCTGCACTGGCAAAATATCTTTTGTAAACACACCTAACAGGCTTCATAATGAGCTTTTCAAAATAATGCAAAAGATTTTTTGATTCAAATATAAAACTTTTTCGTTTTAGGTCTTGGAGACTGCAGGTGAGGAGCACTAACCCTGGTGAGATATGTTACACATTTCTCGCATGTTATACATTTCATGTTTAAGTTTGACTCACATCTTCCTTAAAATCCATCATTTTGTTTTCTCATTTCTCTCTCCAGCCCTTCTCAAAGTTCCCTTTGTGCTGAGAGCGGTGATGTCATCAGCGGCGAACACCTGGGAGTCTCTTGAGCTCATGTCACAGTGTGTTTAGATGAGACGCATATAGGTGTGTTGGCTGAAAGCTCTCGGCGTAGCAGGAGATGACCTTTTTTGTTGGAGCTGATTAATGTCCGGGCTTGCCTGCTGATAAGTACGGCTCTGCTCTTTTCAAACTACATTAACGTGCCTTTCCTTGACAAATGTTATCCATTGGAAGCAAAATGAGCAGCTGATTTTAATCTGCGGGGCATTCGTAATCTGCCTTAATACAATTATTTTGTTAAAGTTTCGCCCCCGGAGTCACCAATAATGGTAGCTTTCACCTTCCCAGTTTTGACAGCTATGTCAAACCACATTGCACGGGATTGTCTTTGAGCATGAGGGTTGAGTCCTTGTGTCAATCAACTTTAATTGTTGCCATGACGGGGTCAGAGACCCCCTGCCACGTGGAGGCAGTCAGACGGGTCTGCAGAGACTCCAGCTGGGATAGAACAACATTACCTTCACACAAGTGTGTTTTCTGTAACACATACTTGAGCTGTGGCAAATTTTCTGACTAACCTCTATAATAACTCGGCTATTAGTCAATGCTGGAATAGATCTCAACGCTGTTTATTTATTAAACACACTTCTTTACACCAGGGATGAATGCAACTAGTGTCATTAGCTTCAGAGATTACCCACGGCGAAGATCTCGTGCTGTACATTTCACGTTTCTCTACAGAGTAGATGGACAGGATGGAACTGTAAGACATAGTGGCTCCAGTCATCATAGCCGGGGATAATGGGTTTGATCCTCTTGATTTCTGTCGTCTGTAGCTTTGAGAGGTTGATGTGGCGTCATTCGTTCTGATCACATGATCTGTCAGGTCGGTTATAGCTCAGGCTGGACATTACACGAGTGTCTGGCTTATTATAAGTCGATGTTTGTGTGTATGTGTGTGTGTGTGTTTTAAGTGAAATAGCAGCTTATGGAAAACACAGTCAGGCATTCCCACCATACCAGACATCACAAACAAGGTTTTGCGCAGCTGCATCGTTTACAATCGGTGTAAATGTGTCCACAGTATATGAGCTCTGTGATGTGTTAAAAGTAAACACTTGTGTCTGCCTAATTCATATGATACATGTTGTATTTAAACCTCACTATACACCAAAGCTTTCCTATAACCGCTCCAGCAGACGGTCCCATGCAACAAAGTCTAGGCCTTGTAGCAAACCCATATTCCAGCTGTCACAGGGTCTTAGCTTTATTTAATGCCCTGTCTGGAGCTATATGGCCATAATGCCTGGCTCTGAAACACGGGAACACAAGAGGTGTTATATTGGGGCTCTGGCAGAGTCATCGGGGTTGTTTAAAGCCCGTCACCTGCAGCAGCGGGCTCGACTTCTCCATAAAGTAAGTGATGATTACATTTTGGATTGGTTGAGCTCGCTGCAGGACCGGTTTAAAGGGTGGGTATGTTTGGCTTTTACGGCAATTTGAGTTTGTGTCGGAGCGGTTAATTCAGGCTTACATTTTGGCTTTACTTTTTGACCGCCGTATTAACCTGTATAAATACTATAGAGATATAGATCCCGGTTACAAAGCAGCAATGGTGCGTTTTAGTTTTTATAATAAAGCATTGAGCCAAATCTTTCTGGTTTGCAGAACTCTACGTGCTTGTCTTTGGTCTTATAGCTCTTCTTTGGTGAAAAGTGAAGAACCGTGGTATTTCAAGTAATGAAAAGCAAAAACCACGCTGGATTGTGAATTTACCAGAGCATAAATCACGCTATGAAAGGTAATTTGGAGAACTATACCTAACAATGCCAACTAAAGCACGAGCAGTGACAGGGACGCTTTGAGAAAGTTACGACCGTCATGCATATTGAAGGCATATGTGGTTACTGTAAGTGCTTCTTACTATTGTTGAGAAAGATGGGTTTGGATGCATGGCCTTACACAACCCTTCAGAGGCTTCTCTACCAGAAGAGCTTTGGAATAACACAAACCAGTTTGTTGTTTTTTCTTTAAACGCTATCTTGACAACCGTTTTGACAATAATGTGTTCAAGTGCAGACAGGCCCATTACCTAAAAGATTTTCCTTGTTAGTGTACAAAAAGTGTTCACACCTGTGTTTACATTTGTGATTTGTGTCTTTTGATGTGAGCGTAAATGGATGCAGTCAAAGACTGATGTGTTTGTATATGAACAAGGCTTTTTTGTTGCCTTGTTTTCTTAAGGTTTTTGAAGAGAGCATTGTGTGTTTTAGATTTGGACGCCTTGCAAACCATTTGTGTGTGTGCATGTGTGTTTTAAATGTATAATAGTTGCTAATCCTGTTGTGTAAAGTGACATGCTGTATTTCATTTCGCTACTTTCAGCTTTATCTCCATTCTTGAGCGTTTTTGCTTATGCAACACCACTCCATGTCATATGGCACTGAGAAACTTTAACTATATCAGCTCTTCCTAAACAAACGTAAAAGCTTTTCCATCAAAGCGCTTTGTGTTGGGTCCAGCTCTCCTCCATCACTGTCACTGATAGGAAGATGTCTGTCTTCAGAGACTGTAAAGCTGTTTTAAAGCCAGATATAATATTAAAACATCCATTAATCCAAAATTATAGGACACGTTGTTGTTAACAAATGTCTGGATATTGCAAGTCATTTATCTTTTAGAATATCAATGAGAAAGTGGTGTGCTGAGAATTTCTGCTTGCGGTTATATTGTTCGTTTATGTCACAGCATGCGATGCAATATTTGCTCTAACAATCATCACTTGAACTTTTAGAAGTAAGAAAGCTTGGCCACAATACTTGGAGCCTTTAGCTCTTTCAGAGGTTTGAGGTGCACACGATCAAATCTTTCACATCAGAGCTACTACATCACTGTCTTTGATCCAATACTGTACCGTAAATTACATTCCTACACCACATCCAAACCAGACATGTGAATTAGTGCATGTGTTGTTGACCTTTTCATCCGTCTGGTCGGGACCCAAACAGCTCCGGTTACATCCGGAGCCTTTTATGAGAGGACGACAACATGGTCTTTCAATCAGAGATCTGCATATTCTTTTCCACTACAATGTGGGAGTTAAAACAGAGATATGGAAGGATTAGTGGTGGACATTCATCAATGTGAAAAGAAGAACTGGAAATCAACACGCGCATTTATCTTGTGATCTCATGAATCTTTTTCAGTGTTGTATTGTTGTTTTTGGACAGCGTTGGGAATGTAGGGTCACATAGCAAGCTTGGTTATGTGGGTCTGTTTGTTCGTTTATTGTAGTGATTTGGTAGCATGAAGATCCCTTTGGTCTTATTCACATTTACATTTCTTCTCATTCCCAATATTTAATCTGATAACTGTCACTGCACATATTGAGGATACACATAAAAATCCAATTTTAGATGTTTTTTAAAAACATTTTAAAACTTTTTTGGTATTTTTATAAATAAAATTAACATTAATATTTGTTGTTTATGTTTATTGTTATGAAATTTTTGTCTTATACATTTTCATCCATTTATAGTTTGTCATGATTAGAATAGAATTCAACTATGAAATATTAAAGTAAACTGTGAAATGAAATGTTTTCCTCCTGTGAAACAGGTTAAAAACATAGCTGAACATTATTTAATCATAATTTTGATGACCTTGCAAAAGCATAGCCTTTAATAATTGTACTTCACGTGCCATGCATTACATAACAGTCCAACTATTCTGGTCTGTTCCATATTTTTCTTATTTATCCTGAGCTGTAGCTTATTTATCATGCGAGATCCAATTCTGCACACCAATCTCTGGCACACAGTGGCATATCTGGTCGTTATAAGAAGAGATGAGAATAATTTATAAATGCCTGATGAATATGGAGGAGGGGGAGAGGCCTGTCGGGTGAGGATAAATGTTCAGCCGTGGCTCAGTCGCAGGGACACAGAAAGCAATAAGAAACCTCTTGAACTCGCCGTATAAAACGACAAACTGCCTTCAACCGGCAGGCACATGCTTAGAGATTAACACACGCACTGCACATCCAAAACAGCAATTTCATTTCAGAACTCCATCCGCCTGCTTGAGGATTTGCATGGCTAATTAGAAACACTGCTGCTCATTTTCTATTTCTCTTTTCTATTTCTTCTCTTTTATCTATCCAATCTGGAGCACCTTTATTCTGTCAACACACGGAAAGAGAGTCACACATTAAATTAATCCTACCCGTTACGCATGGAAATGATGTTGTTATGTACTTAACATATAGGTTCAGACACTCATTTGCTAAATGTTTTAATGCATAAGTGATGTAAATGGCAACAGCAGTTATTATATTTCAGTTTATTAGAGTAATGACGGATACAGACGGATCAGCTTACAGCTTTTCGATTCAGTTGGCGTAGTGGGTAATTTGAAAGAAGAACTGAAGTCATTGTAGGACATATGGGCGTTAATTTCCAATGAAATAGCTTGGCACTGTTAGTTTGTGAAAACTGCACATGCAGTTCTTTATCCTAACAAATATGCAGTTAAAATGCTGCTCTTGTGAGGCTTCAAGGCTAATGTTTGGCTGGGTTTGAGTCCATTTATAGCTACACGTACATACTGTTCTGTTGGTTTATAGCCTGATGCCATAGAAAAACATTTTATTCTCCATTTCTTTGTAGAAACTTCAACGCCGTAAAACCAAATCAATAACTATATTGTGAATTACACTATTAAATTGAAGGTGCTTCTCAATGCAGCAGATGTGTTGTACAATAATTAACATTTAACATCCAAAGAACCTTTTTCTTTCACAAATGGTCCTTTGTTGTGCAAAAAGGTTAAAATAAAAGAAAGAAATATAACCTTTGACCTTTGACTTCTTCTATGGCATTTGTAGCACCTTTATTTATATGAGTGTTGGGGTGTGAAAATATACTGGTATTGACAATAACCATGATCCTACATATCACAAGAATTCATCTGGTAATGATAATCATGAAGGGAAAATCTGATATTGTGATCTCTGCTGTGCATAGACTTTAACCTAAAGCACTCTGAAGAACCATTAAAGAACCAGAGAGCAGGCCTTAAAATGGACTCCTGTTGACATTTCTGGACTATCTTCTCTGTTCTTCTCCTTTAAATATAAGCACTAGAGAGCTACACCATACACCTCATTACAGTGAACTTCATGTTGTGCATTTACAGTACATGTAGATGGGATTATCCTCCTAGCCCTGCATCCAATTACATCAACTGCCTTTAACAATTCCACCTAACCCACCGTTGCAGAATAATGAGTGAGATAATGCCGCAGTATCTCGGGCACAGATGTAATTTATTGCAGAGAGAGCAGCATTTATGGAGAATGTGATTTTCTACAGGCGGATAATGAGAGTTCGGGAGTTCACCGCAAATGTTACAGACTCGATGCTTTTGGATGTGCAAACTGTTGCTATAAGCCTCGTAAGTGCTTTTAGATTAGATTGTTTTTTAAATTGGTTTATTGAAGCAAAGGTAATTGCTCAGATCAATCTGGTTGATAAAAATAAACTTTTTTTTGTTGTTATTGTTCGGTTGGACTGAATTTTAATGACCACAGTTGTTAACAAAGTAATTTGCCCTGTTTGTGAAATTATAAGGTCTTGCGCAAGTGGAAAATATTTTGGCTTGAGAAGAGAAACAAATATCGCTGTATTGGGTATAGCGATAGCTTTTTTCTATCATTCTTTTTTCCTTTACTCTTCTTTGCCCTTCATCTTCGCTTCTCTTCTTCTCTTCTGTTATCTTCTGCTTCTCTTCTCCATTTCTTTTCTCTTTTTATCCACTGGTGTCCTTGGCAGTCTGGCTCCTCCTGTAAACAGTGCGGGAATCACATCTTGGCATTCCTGAAACAACGCTGAATTTGATTTTACAACCCAATTAAAGTCGAGCTGTAAATCAGTGAGGCAGTGGAGCCTTTACTCCTATCGCTGTGTTTTTTTCCTCCATCTCTCGCTTAGCACCTTCAGCAGAATTTAGTATCCCTGAAGGCTGCGAACCAATATCAGGACAGCTTATAAAAGCAACAGGGCTGAGAACGGAGAGAGGACTGATGAGGGCGTTTACAGGGCAGCCAAGGATGCCACCCTTGAGCTTTCTAAATCACAAAACTCTGATGGCTAGCAAGTGGCTGTATGGCTCTTATCCATGAGAGACTAGAACTCGGTCTGTATTTAGCACTAAATCTTTAGTGGATGAGCTTGTATAAGCACTTAAGCAGGATCTTCTTTACAAATAAAATATATCGATCTAAAGGTCACGGTTTTAATGAATATGGTCACGTTATATAAAAAAAAGTTTGAAAATGCTTAAACAGTAGATATATTGTATAAAGTTTAGACAAAAATGTCTTTGACAGTTTCAGGTTGTCAGACTTAATGAAACGTATCCATAGTTAATCTGAAACTACACCTGTGAGAATGTGAGAGGAACTCAATACATTCACTAAAAATGACTTTTTGCCTAAAATAATAAAAAAGTCAAAAGGTCTAGAATCATTTGTTGGAGTTAATGCAATGAGTAGATGTCTAAATATTATTTTTAGGCCGCTGTTATTATAGTGATTATATTCATCATGCAGGACTATGAAAAAATGTTTTCAAGTCTATATTAAGTATATTGTTCTATTGGTATATTGAAAACTCATAACTTTTGTTGATAACAGTCTATGATTTATTTAGTAAATGAAGTAGTTAACATGACCGTGCTTACAATCTCCAGCATTTCTTAATCTTAGTTCATGATCAGTTCAACATTAGATTTTTAAACTGTTTTTTTAAACATTTGTTAATGCATTTACTGCTAACACGAACACGAACATTAAGTAACATTAACAAAAATGTATAAATGCTGTTATCCTTGTGTTTTATATTTATATACTGTTTTATTGGACTGATAGAGAAATCATTGAAGCATTTGGCTGCAGAATCGAATCCTATTGAGGGCAAGACCTAGAAATCAATCAATACTATCAGTTTTGCCATGTGTGATTCAGCTGACAGGATACTCATGTGTAATGCTGATGTACAGTTTCCTCTAACACACATCTCACTGTGTGGCAATTGACTTCAGCTGTTTCTTACACCACATTTGCCACAGAGACAGTAATTGCACAGTGTAATAAATCAAGCAGCGATGCCGGCGATTGTCATTTTTCATAAACGTGACAACAGGTCAATACGAGCTCACGGCTATTAGTCAGAAATTTCCTCTAATGGCATATCAATATTTCCAGCACACCGTTAGACTGACTGCACGATCTCCATTCACTTTTTTAGTCATTGTCGGGCTTTAAAACCCAGGGTTTTTGTTTAAAAGAAGGCGTGACATGCGGTAAAGCTTTGGAAATGAACATTTCTTCCTGGCATGCACTTAATTGCAGAGTTTATATAACAGACACAGAAAAGGAGGGCGGAATTCAAATGGCTTAAAGTCTGTTTGGGCATCACGTCTTTTATACAATAAGACAAGCACGTTCAAGTGAATTTTGGTTATTTTCTTGTGGTCATCAATCTTTTGCTTGTCACACTAACACACGCATTCGCAAACACTCTCGTTATGAATCGGCATCTGGTGGAATGTTATTCGTGACGAATGTGAGGTACACCTCAGAGAGACGGAGCGACAAAGTCAATTTGCCTCTAGCAGACATTTGAGAAAAATTAGGCCAATACAGTCATTCTGTCCAGTGTGTTTGTCTTTGGAGCTCAATGAAAAAAACCTTGCAGCACTTTTTTTTGTTCTGGGTCTTTGTCATGTCATTAGAAGCTTTACAGATTGAGTTATTAGGAAAGGCAGTTCTCAGTTCAGTGTGTAATTCCAAGAAACCGTTCTGAGGCTTGGCATGAAAAACAGTCACAGCCCTGAAATACAGTGGCGATGGCGAATGAGACTGAGTCTCCGTCAAATGTATTCAAAAAGAGCATATCTTAAGTGATAAAATACACTATTCAATCTACTGAAGTGTACGTGGTGTAAAGCGATGTGCTTTTTTGATAGTCACGATAATCAAACGATGAAACGAGTTGTAATGTTGTAGTGTCACATTAGCATGAGTTTTAAATCACACATGATGTCATTCACTTATTACATTTTTTCTCAATGATCTTGTGTTTAGTAACTAAAGTCATTTTAATTTCAACAGTACCTTTCAACTTTATTCATGAGTCACATTCTGGCATTGTTTTTTCTTTGTTTAATTCTTAATTTAATGTCCTTTTCAAACTGAGCTAAGTGTGCTTGACCATCCGCTCCGACTCCGAGTCGAGTGGACATCGTTTGATTGAGGTCTTTTGGGAACTGGAAGAATAACATTGTTTTTTGCACGCCGTGTCTTTAGTCTCAATCAAGCAACAATTTGCGCTTGGCGCACCAGGTGAGCTTATTTCATGGACAAATAATGACGACTGTGCTTATAGACAAAAGTTGAAAGCGGTCAGCCTCCGTGACCTTTTGGTCCCAATATGACGCCACGTTTCTTAGACTTGAGTCCTGTAGACCACCCCAACGGCTAAGCGACGATGTCGTTCAATAGCTCTGCAGCAGAGAGATCTCTACACCTGGGTATTGCATACTTGTGACATGTTTATACAGCTGCGGTTATGCCGTAGAGTTTTGGATGGCAGGCGTGCTGAAGTGAACTCGCACCTGTGGGATTGTGGGTAGATGTTCAGTCTGTATTCAGAGTCTTTGACAGCTGGTCTATAGTTCACTATATTCTGCTCCTGGGTGTGATGTCAAAAGCTGTTGTTGTCAAATGCCAGGATTTTCCCCCATATATGTTTAAAGAAACTATGGATACATTGAAATGAAAGGTGCACTCAATAATTTTTTGGTTTGGTAAAAAATGATTTTGCACAAAATGAACAGAACTAAAATTATTACTGTTAAATGGTTTATATTACATTCATGCATTTGACAGATTATTTTATCCGAAGTGACTTACAGAACATTCAAGTACAATACCAGTCAAAAGTTTGGAAACATTTACTCACTGTTGTTTAGAATTTTGACCATTTTAGAATAGTATAAACCATGTAAATTACAATTGTAAATGTGTGGATTATGTTGTGAACACCATGTTATATTTGATCATCTTTAAAAGTCGTCACACTTTGTCTAGAATTAGTAAAATCATATTCTTGACATTTTATCATTCAGCTTCTTGAGGTCTCAACATGAGAAGGACTTTCTATCTATGCTGAACTCTTATTCACTGATTTTTATTCATTATTTGGTACCAAGTAATTTTATTTTAATTTTGTATTTTATTAAATAAAATTGTAGCATTCTTAGTTACAAAAGTAATTTCAAACATTGAAATATACACCTTCAGATTGTTTAAGATCATGAGAAACATTTTTGTTAATTGTGTGTAAACTTTAAACTTGTACTGTATGTTTCCTGTGATTTGAACCTTCCTGAGATAATGTTCATGATAATAAAATCTGCCTTGACTTCTATTGCTAATAGTAATGTTTACCTGTCAGTATAAAGTCCAAGACTGTGATAGATAAGAGCTGGAGACATGAAGAAATCCTTATTGAACGACTGTAGACCCAGAGGAAAACTGCATTACTCAGAGATTGCTCTTTTCAAAACTAAAAGCTGTAAACAAGAGAGAATGTTTCATAGTTTTCTTTATTTTTGGAAATCTAATCTCATTTAATCTAATTTCAGGGCAAAGAAAAATGATCCATTATGATGACTCAAAAACACCACGTCTTCAAGCTTGTTTTCACTTATTCAGAGGCCTAGTTTCCCCGCTGAAGCCATCAGTTCTTAACTATTCATTTGCAGACTAAGCGGTAGAGGAGGTCAGTGCTGAACCCAACGGGAACAAGGCTGATAATGCAGGTACATAAATCACCGGAGCTTTCTCTGTGAACACACACGTCTCTAGTCGCTGGAGTCTCCGGGGATAGTGTGATTTGTTCCTCAGCCGTGGCCCTGTACCTGCTGGGTGACGAGGCTCTTTAGCAAATCACGTCAGGGCGATGAGTCATTAGTTGGGTGCCTACATTATGGGATATTAAACATAGCAACTCCCCTCAGTACACAACACACTGCGTTCTCCTGTCATTATAGGCTGTAATGACTCGCACTGTTGTGGAGTTTTATAGTGTGGCGATATGAAGATGGATTGATGTGGGCAGGAACGCTGGGATATTAAAAGCTTTTCCAGATTTTGAGAATGTCATTTTACCATAACCGAGACCCATGCAGAATGAAATGAAAAACCTTCTGTTTTATGTACAAATTATTTAATTTGATGAAAATTATATAGAAGTTGAGTCTTTTCATATAAATACAAATTGCAGACTTGTACTGTAATAAATCCAATGATTTTTGTCTCTTACAGTTTTGCATAATCAAAATATACAATGTGGGGAGTGATGTCATTCAGAAAGAAAAGTCATTTCAGAGGCAAGAAATTATAATAAAAGAAAAAGGGTTGAAAGCAATTTTTTGGTTTTTGAATGTGAAATGATAAATACTTAAAAGACATACGCTGACCTGCCATGTTAATGTCTTGCAGATTGACACTATTGCTGATAGTGTGTTTACTTGTCAGTATAAAGATGTTTGTCATGGGAAAAGAAATAGACCATCGTAATATTTACAATAAGACTAAGAACAAATAGATATTCAGAAAGAGTCAGTTTAGATTTCTTTTACTTCAGAGAAAAGAAAGTGACACCACCAGGATGCCATCTGTTCTCAGACGTCAGATCTGTGAGAGTTTTGTGTTTACAGCAATACAGAACAAAAGCGTTTATGTAGTCGTCAATAATGTAAATGTGGGGTCAAGGAGCAATTGGCCTTTAATAAGCCAGATGAGAATCACAGTGACGTCTTCCTCCCTCTGAGAATTAAACAGCAACGCTGGTTTTGGTTTAATGACCTGATTTGTTTAGTTTCTAGCTAAATGGCATGTGCTTTTTAAATGTGTATAAAATGTAAATTCTGCTGAAAATATCAGGCCTGGAATTATACACGGTTCTCTCTCCATCCGTTTTGTTTTATTTCTGTTTTGCTTGCCGGGACGGCAAATTCCAGCCACCTCAAACTCAATTAAGTTGTGTTGTGACAGCCTTCCCACAGCAAAAGGAGGAAATTAACAAAAATCTGAGTCTCCCTTGCACTTTATTTTTACGCGGTGCCAGTTTTCTTTGGTCAAAACAGAATGAATTCCTTCTTTCTGAGGTTTACCACAGATGCCAGTCTGTACAGGTCAGCTACAAAAATGACAAAACAGGGTGAAAACAATGTGGTTTTTTCCCTATATAATAAATGTTTTGGTGTAAACAGAAAAACACAACGGCTGTGCTTTAAAATCTATCTTATTACTAAACTGCTATATCAAACAATAGTCCTGTTAGATTAAAAATGAAGTATATTTGTCTATCCATATGTAAAATAAATCTTTTTCTAGGCATTTTAGGAGAAACTTTGTTAAATGGTACAGAAGTCATTTTTTTGAGTATGTAAAATTGTAATATGTGTATCTGTGTATTAGTGACAGACATTTATTGCTCTCTGTCATGGAGGTAAATGCAGTGTTGCGGACATGTAAATACCCACTGGGGACATTTTAACCCCCCTTCATTGCTGGGACGCTTGCCAACCCTGACACATCCACAGAGACAGAGAGTTATCCCACCCTTGAACAAGGACACATCCTAAAACTTATCAAAACAACCTACTTCTCACTTCCTTTAATTCTGCTCTTTGTGCGTCTCTTATTTTCTCTTTATCTCCTGTGGTACTGTGCTCTTCTGAGGATGAAGATGAATGTGTGTGCTTTAATTAATATGCACTAGCTGATTAAGAACAAGAGTTCTGTTGGGATGGGCTTTGGAGGATGTGTGTGTGTGTGTGTGTGTTAGACAGGTGGTGTTGATGGGGATGCCTGATTCATTGTGCACCTTATTTGCATACACTAGCAGACAACCATCTGTGCTAATAGCTTCTGCGATGTCTCTATTAGGCTCTGAGCCACGTGCCAATGCCAGTAGAACCACACCCGTGTTGTGCCCATGTTAAACCGCCAATGAAGGTACCATCTGATGCCATCGAGCGTGAGATGCCCATCAAGCTATTGAGGAAAAAGTGCAAATATTTCCATGAACAAGGTCAACTTTAAATGATATAGCGGAAGCTTTGGTGTTACTTTACCTGTGTGATACTAAAATATGTACATTTAAAAAAAAGTCAATAGGAGTCCAGCATAGATGTTGTTAAAAACGCTGATAAAATGTCAAGAATATGATTTTACACAAAGTGTGACTACCTTTGAAGATGATCAAATGTAACATAGTGTTCATTTATTTTAGTCACAACATAATTCCCACAGTTACAGTTGTGTTATTTCATGGTTTGATGTGTTTAATGCTATTATAAAAGTTTCTAAACTTTTGACTGGTGGTGTACAATGAAAGGTGACGTGTGTAATTGATGTTAAATTATAAACTTTCTTTTCCCACCTTGATATATAGAGATTATTGTAAGCCATTGGTAGTGTTTGGAAAAATTGTGAACTTTTAATATATTATGATTTAGGATGCACTATTTTATCTTTTAACTTTTATTTTAATTTATCCGTCTCATCCCAATTTCTTGTTTCTAAAGTATTTGTAACAAGACGATGAGAACTCATCATGGCAGTTTGTTGTAACTGAAGGTCTAAATAAATGTTAGACAGGACCAGACGCCTCTCCCAGACCTCGAATGGGTCCTCCTATCCTTCACTTTTGGCAAAGGATAGAAAGAAATACCAGCTTTACCACAAGTTCTTTGTTTTAGTTCATCAAGCAGTAATTCAATTACGACTCATAGTACTGTATGTCCGTTTTGCTCAAATGCATTTGAAAACAATGCTGCCGGGCCAAGAGGAAATTCTTCAAGCCACGCCAAACTAGAACAAATTATTCTTATATTTTACACAAATTCTTCTAGCTTCGCATGCAATTTGTCAGTTGTCACCAACGACATGCTGAAAGCTTATGTGAACCCATTCAGAGGTTACTCAGAACTTCATCTGAGGGATCCCAGCTGTATGTTGGCAAGCGTCTTTCACCTGAGCAAAATCACAGAAATTGTCCAATTAGGTCCAATTATGAAGCTGTAAAAATAAAATATGCTGTGAATAAGATGCCCAAATAAATAATGAATCCTGCTGAGGAAATGAAGGTTATTAGATGTAATGAATGACAAACTGTGAAAAAAACTGTATTAGTCGATGTAGATTTATATGATCTTATAAATGAGATTAAAACATAAAATCAAACTCTTCTGACAACAATCAAATATTTTAAAGCAAGTTCTTTTGATTAAATTGTCTGATCTGTGCTACAGTATTCATATTATTTCTATAATTTTATCTCACTGCATGTCTGCAGATGTCTCATTTGTTTCCATTTGTATTTTTTCCTGTTTTCTAGTTTTTGGAGAAACATCCAAGACCTAAAGTAGATACCTAAAGGAAACGTATCTGACAGTTGCGGTCCTGAGCTGTCACATCTGAGCATTAGTTATAGATCAATTGTATATTTCCATCTACAAACCCGATTCCAAAAAAGTTGGTACACTGTACAAATTGTGAATAAAAACAGAATGCAATGATGTGGATTGTTGCCAATTGACCTAATAAGTTGCAAATTGGTCCTCCAGCTGTTCCTTATATGTACATTTCACTTTTCCGGCCTCTTATTGCTACCTGTCCAAACTTTTTTGGAATGTGTAGCTCTCATGAAATCCAAAATGAGCCAATATTTGGCATGACATTTCAAAATGTCTCACTTTCAACATTTGATATGTTATCTATATTCTATTGTGAATAAAATATACGTTTATGAGATTTGTAAATTATTGCATTCCTTTTTTATTCACAATTTGTACCCAACCTTTTTGGAATCGGGTTTGTACTTATAACATCCAGTATTTCTGAGAATTTTCTCCATGACCTTCAGATATGTCTCCAGCACATTTTTCATTCACAGTCATTTTCATGCTTATATTTTGTAGGATGACATCAGGTTTTCTGCAGATGGACTAACCACACACACTGGACACTGGATGGAAACTGGTGAATTACTGGGGGACAAAACTGTCACGCTCATAAGAGGTACTGTACGTCATTAAGAGAAGGCAATAAAGTGATTTGCAAATGTGATGGGTAACACATGAGAGAAAGCAATAATGTGTGTAAGGAAACCTTGCCAAAATCAGCACTTCATTTTAAAATCTTTGTTTCTGCACTCGAATTTCCATCAGCTTTGTGAAAAGTTTCTTTGCTGTGTATCTTGGAGCAACATTAGAGTTTTAGTACTTTGACATTTTGAAAAGGAATCTGCATCTCCATCATACAATGACCAGAGATTTTAATGGATCCGTACACCATGCCGTACATGTTTGCTACATGGGTTTACTGACTCATTGTGTTGATTCAGTTTCTATGTGACTATAATAATGTTGGCAGAACATTAACTAAATACCCCAGTTCTCTATCATTCCTTTTCTCTTTCTTTACTTTCAAAATTACAAATATCATCCCATGTATGTGTCTAAATGTGCAACTATGTGATATAACAGGTCTAGGGTAATGCTGGAAGAACACACTTTGCACTGTTGGATTGGTTGTTTTTGAGTTACAGTGCAATAAAAAAGAAAAGAAGTCAAGAAATCAGGAGGGTCATGTTTATACTATTAAAGTGATTGCAAACGTAACTTCAGAATCATTATATTAGTGATTGAAACATGTCACATAATCTAATCAATACATGGTTAATATGCAATATGATGTGATGAGTCCCATCATGTACCAGCAAAGCAATTTCAATGCAATCAATGGTTTCAGTAAGTAAAAGAAGATTTTTATTAAGTATAATTTCACTGTAGTATCTTAATCAGGAAGACTATGAGACTGCATCCAATCTAAGATTTCAGATACAGTCTTTTATTTCACATTTTAAGAGAAGAAACGTCAGTCAGTGTCCTGTAAGCTACTTATAAACAACAAAACTAAATTGTCTGGTTTAGGTCATTTGCAGAGAACTTTAAAGATATCACTTTAAAGCTTTTCCAGCTTTCTTTCTGCTACATCCTATATTTCCCCTTCGTTCCATAGCTTTAGGAAAAATGTCCATTGTCTCCTTTTCTCTTTGTCTTGCACTTTCATTTGCAGAGGGGACAGAATGAAAAATGATGGTCAAACACAGAGAGGACACAGGAGAGACAGTCAGCTAAAAGCAATTTCCTGTCAAAATCTGTCTGTCAGTTACAGTCAGCTGAAGGGCAAGTCC
The DNA here is from genome assembly GCA_019155185.1 of Beaufortia kweichowensis. Classification (NCBI taxonomy): domain Eukaryota; kingdom Metazoa; phylum Chordata; class Actinopteri; order Cypriniformes; family Gastromyzontidae; genus Beaufortia; species Beaufortia kweichowensis. Next base: position 15,631,072 of record CM032808.1, on the reverse strand, counting down.
ACAATAAATCATTAACATTAAACAGACAAGTGGCACTCTGATTAATCTGTGTTCATCCTCTTCACAGGCTGAAGGAATCACAGTGACAGAGGCGAGAGAGTTTCTGCTGTGGGATTTCTGCAAACTAAATCAAACCTGTATTTACTCTTAAATGCGTGTTGTATTCGAGTACTTCATCTCATTTGTGCACATGCGTGTTACTGCATGATCTTTCTCTTAGTTAAAAATAAATCTTTAATAAAATTACGGTCATGTTATATATATATCTTTTTAGTTTTGACAGTTTTAGCAATGATTTTATATTTTATCAACCACTTTTTTATTTGTTGAGAAATATATGTTTTTAGATGACAAACCAACCAAACTAACTCGCCGTTTCCAAGATAAATCTGCAAGCCAATGTATTATTTAATTGTCAATGTATTTATGACATACCTCAATTTTGATGTTTGTTTAATGTTTATTGCTCAGACAAATTATTCTTCCAAACTATGTTAACAAGCGTGCAAAAGAAATGTGTGTGTGTTTGTGTTTGCAGGCCTTTAACATTTCTTTGTTCATTCCACAGTGTCTGAGATCTGTAATGAGAGAGAATAAACACAGCTTTATCACCAAAGACAATTCAAACAGACCCAAAAGAGAAAAGCTTAAGGGTTTCAAGGACAAGAGGTGTTTAATTTTTCTGATGATAATCATCCACTCATTTAGCATATGTCACGCAGACCTCCAATCATCAATCACCTTTTAATGAACTGCACCACATTTCCTGCACTATATTATCATCATTTGTTTCAGAAAGCATCTTTTATAATGGCTCTGTATTGTTTTTGTGTCGTGTGTGTATGTGCCGGCCCAATGAGAACAGGTCTTCTGTGGGTTTAGATTAATTGGACATTGTGGACCTTCAGTGTCCTCCAAGAGGATGTCCTTTTCCTTGAAGAATAAGCAATTTAGCACAAATTAAGAAAAAATGTGAGGGTTGATTGTTTCTCTCTCTCTTTTAAGTAACCAAGACTGCAATGAACAATTTAGTCTGATTGATTACAGAGAAACAGGGGAAAGGGCAGAACTGGAAATGAGACATGAATTTGGGTTGAATCTGGACAGAAGCTGAAGAGGTTTCATATTATAGCTTCATTTATGGCAGATTGTTTCTTTCTGGTATGATACAAATATAATTGTGCCAACATATTCATTTCTTTAATCAGAAAACAAAAATTGTATTTAATAAAATGGATTAAATAATGAATTAAAATCAGTTAATAAGAGTCCAGCGTAGATAGAAATTTCTTCAGTGTTGTTTAAAAAGCTTCTCAGGTTGAGACCTCAAGAAACTGAATGATAAAATGTCATGCTTTTAAAAAATAATCAAATATAACATAATGTTTATTTATTCTGATGCTTTTAGTCACAACATAATTCACACGGTTACAGTTGTGTTATTTTAATTGTGTTATTTTGATGAGTTAAATCTAAACAACCGTGTGTAAGTGTTTCCGAACTTTTAATAAAAATATTTTTCAGCTTAGATTCAAGCTAGTTTAAAGTTGATTTATGGTTTGGTGCTGGTCTAGCAAATCTATCCAGTAACAAAATATAAGATTTATTTGAAGTTATGCATGTATTTATTGCATTGATGTATTTTAATATAGTTCATATGTTTGTCTTTAGGTAAGGTTAGGTATTGATTTTGACAGTGGCTGAGTCATTCTTTGAACAGGAGACTCAGAATCTCTGACACAGATCTTCCCTGAGGCTTCTCCTGGATTTTCATGGCAATTCTGTCTGTCAGAAGCTTAAATATGAAACTCTCTGAACGTCTTGGTGTCACAGATGAGTTTCTCACATGGTGCTGTCAACAGAAATCCACCCACAGTATCTCTCGCGTAGTCCCACCGAACCGCCTGATATCAGCTCAAAGCTTTAAAATAAAATCCACTCCTGTCAGGCAGATCCTATACTCATTTTTTAACACGTAAAGCTCTCTGCCAGATGCTTGTAGTCTCCAGTTTCTATGTAAAGTGTCTCAACATAAGGAAGGAATCGCCTGTCTGTATCTCACCTTCAACCGTGGCGATGCTGTTGGGAATGACAGGTCTTTCACAGCTAGTTCGATTATACTGAAAGAAACCGTTGTTTTCACATTATAAATCCGAGAACATGATGTGTTGTGTCGGGATGGGTTGAATTTGGGCATGCCGCTGTAGGGTTTGCTTAGGCACGGTGCCACGCTCCCAGTCTACGTCTTAAGAAGCTGTGCACGCTATCAATGTTATTCATTCATTCTCCCATCCTCTTGTAAAGCTTTTAAAGGAGAAAGAAGCCCGCTTGGAAGGAATCCCGGCCGCACAATACTCGGAGATTCCAGCTCGTCTTTAGAGGAGGAGTTCAGCGGCCGGCACTAATGTAAGGTTTCCTAAAAACCCTGTTTTCTGTTTCTATTCACCAGCACCACGTTAACCTTTTAATAAGCTCTCTGATTGAGCGGGTTTCTTAAGTGACCCTGATGATTACATAACCTATTAAAATTGGTCAAGTATTCAAGAGCACTTATTAGTATTCAAGAACTTTATTTATAGTTTATATTTATAGAAAACTTGTGAATGTAATTATTACACATACATTGAATCATCTGTTTGAGTCCACACATCAGAAATATATCAGTTTATACACAAGTTATCTATTTAAAAAGATTTTTTTTGCACTATGGATGTGACGAGAAATAACACATACTTTGTAGGATTTCTGTGAATTAAAATACACAAACCAGAAGCAATAATACCCAACAAATAAAGAAGCGATGACTCTTCAAAGAACATCAAATAGTTATTATTTTAATTTTCATGTGTTCATTTATGAAGAATATGGACGGTTATGAATGTGACGGTTCCAAAAGCGGCAAATAAAGAAATACTTGTTAAGTTGGAGAGAGACCAAATATTGACATCTGAGCTATCAGTATGATGAAAACCTTAATAAGGTTGACAATTACATAGACGATAGTTTCATGTGACTTCATCTGGATTGTATAAAATGATTGAAATCCACTTACATCAGACTTCCACTTCAGAATGAACTATTTGCCTGATATATGTGTTCTGAGAAGCAGTAAAGCAATTCAAAATCCATAAAACAAAGTAGGCAAGCATGCAACATTAAACTGTACAGTCTTAAGAATATATGTCTTGTTATATATCCAAAAGTCCTCCAGAGAGAGGAGCTGGAAAATGTTGCCTTGTGTGAAGATGTCTACAGCTTTTCAGTCACTTTAAGCGGTGAACACGTCTCCAGGAATGACTGATATCATCACTCAGAGGAAAAGCAGAAAATATAAACTCTGGAGGTGTGAGAAGAGCATTCCTGACGCCGGGTAAATCAAACAGAGAGACGGCTGGTTGATAGACAGACGAAAATGAGCGAAACTAGCGGGAAGAAAGTTGCAGGAGATGTTTCATTTAATTATAAAGTTTAGAGGAAGTTCTTTAGAAGAAATATGAAATAAAGCAATTGTTAAGATAGAGTAAGTGTATAGAAGAAACAAGTGAAAGCAGGAGTTTCCCCTTTGCTCTTCACAATCTCAAAGTCCCAGAGAAACAATTCATATATTTAAAAGATCTCATATGTGCTTTAACTCCATTATGTGAAACTGAGTCTCTTGGGACAGGAGAAACGGAGAGTGATTTCACATACACGTCTGTGATGTGAGCTGTATGGACCACACAGACAGCTTGCTGGATTTAAAAGGCCCCATGCTAATACAGAGACGTTTTCTCGCTGTATAATTTACTAACTTTATGGCATACGCCACATTTCATTCTTACTGAGAAAAGCTGAATTATAATATTCAGACAATTAAAAAACATATTTGGGCACACAGACATCCGCAGGTGTCTACCAGGCCTGGCTGCCAGCCGTTTGTAATTTAAGGGTCACAGCATGTTTCCATTCCTGGTTAAATCAAATTAACCCACAGCTATTTATAGCTGCCTCCATTTCTGAACACGCTGGAGCTGAAAACCTGATCAGCTGAATGAAAGAAAACAAGTTCTTCAAACATATACTGTAAGAAGAATCATTATTCAGATCTCTTTATTATCTTACTAGTAACTGTTTTGCCTAGACAGAAATATTACTATGGTTTTCAACACACTAATAGCTCAGATATTTGGTGTTTATAATGTTTAAATGCAAAGTTTTTAAAGCATTTGTTTATGTTTAAATCATGATTTTTTTATAGTCAGGTAAAGTGCTGTTTTCAGAATTGTCAAATTCATAACAGTCCATATGCTTCACAATCACATAAAAATAAAAAAATAAATTTTTTATCATCTCTTCTTCATTTATTGCTTCTGATTTGTGCATTTTAATTCAAAATCCTAGCTGTCCTTTTCTGTCACACAATGCATGTACATTTTCATTTTTTTAATAGATACCTCGAGCATAGACTGATATTTTTCTGATGTCTGGTTTAGTGAAATATAAACAGATGTTTCAATATTGATAATAAAGAATTTATATTTCAAGTTAAGAAAATATCACGTTCTTTGAGATTTGCTCAGAGAAAATCTGCAATCAAAAGTCAGATTTTAATATGAACTCAAACATTTCTTATCAAATATGCTTTTCATGGTAACTGTATTGTTAACTGTGTATCTCTTAAGAAAAACATCTGACACAAATACTGGAAAGTGCATTATATCTCCTGAGCTGTGAAAGAGATGAAATCTTTCTCAGGGAAGGTCTACGAGGGAAAGCAAGAACTCTTTCAGGATTGTGGATGATGAAAAGAAGAATGAATGACGCTGATGTTCACCTCAATCCTCAAGACTACAATTAACAGCAGTACAGTATGTCACTTCAAAGCAATTATCAAATTCTATCTTTTATTTTCATCATTATTATTCGAGCACAGCCTCAGAACGCATCGGGTTTTAGTGTCTGAACGATTTTACTTATACTGATCAAAGCCTGGCACAAAGTCTGGAGTCTTCACATTCACATAAAACTCTCACATAGTTTAAACACCGAAATGCTATTAAACGTCAAACTGTACCTCCTTAACAAGAGATAATAGTTTTTCCAACCGGCACAAGCTAGTTCTCGGCCAGAGGCCAGTTTTCAGTGGTGTAAGTGGGGCACCTATTCATTCAGACAGCCGTGTGCTGACACCTTCTGCGTTCACACACTTTCCACTGGCTTGTTTAATATTCTTAAGTTGTAGATAAACACTTGGCATAAGGAAGCTTTTCACTTAACTTGAGAAAAGCAACACCTAATTTCAAGCAAACAGACAGACGTATAAAAAGATCCTTCATGAGGATTCTTACGGCCGACGTATAAAGTTTCAATGCTGACCTCTGACCTCACTCGCAGCCCGACACACGGTTAGAACGCGTCATGTAAAAATGTTTGACTTCTTCAGAGGACTGCTTTTCTGACAGACTTTGTTTATTATAACAACTGCTGGAATTTAGCCTAATGAAGGTTTTTATACTCTATAAATTGGGTCAACCGGAGCCGGCGCTGAACGCCAGAGGACGAGCGTCGGATGATTGACAGCTGCTGCCGGCTCTCGGACTGTTGTTTTAACATCTCAAAGTAAGCGCAGGACGACAGCGTTCTTTCACAGTTTACTTACGGCTTATCATAGAGTGTGATTGTGAATATATTTTTCACGATTATTTGATTCATCACCTGTCGCCCATGTGTTTGCATGACTGCTTTGACACCTGAATAAATGCTTAAAACAACATGTCACATGTATATATATATTAACGATATTTTATACGGGTCGTTTCATATGTAATAAAAATATTATTTTTATGGCTTGATTGCATATTCTGATATTCAAGATTCAGTTAATTTCCAATAGATCCAAAATCCGCCCTCATTGAATAATTTTTTATGTTTATTGCTTAAATATGTTTGAATATTTAGCTTTGAATTTGGATCACATTTGATGATACAAATCTCCAAACAAGGTGTTCGCTCAGTCATGCAAACATTTGGACGACAGACATATATCCCATCAGAGTTTAATATATTGTAAAGAGAAGCAGTATTCAAGTTTTTTCAGAAGCATTGACTCTTGAGTATATTCTAGATGAAATCTGGTTGACAGTATTTTTCATTCTTTAAAGAGGCTACAGCCTGTCAGATTCAGTCCTGTAGTTATAAACACTGGGGAGTAACTGCAGCAACGCTGAAATCCATTCCACTTACAAAGAGACATTTAGCACGAGAGAATTTAAAGCCATAAAGTCTGATTTCAGCCACCTGTGCCGAACACATTCTTTCTTTGCAGATAATTCCGGTTATGCAAATGTTTTTTGTTAAAGGGAAATTATTGGGCACGCTACAAAGAAATGAGATGAAGAACAATGGAGGAGGAGGAGGGAGAGAAGTTAAAATGAGAAAAAGTTGGATGAATTATTCTTCAAGTGTTTTGCATATCCACCTTTTTCCATTATGCCCAACCGGTGGCCTGATAATTAAAGTCATGCACTGAAGGGATTGCTGCGTTCTGTGCCACTGTTCTCTCTTAATGCACTCCGTCATTCTGGCACTTTTTTGACAGGGAGGGGGGACTGGAAAAATGAGCGGAGGTCTAGTGAAAAAAAGGGCAGTAAATAATCTAGACCACCAACAATGGTGCTTTCTTGATAAATGGGAATTGTTCTGATCTTTGTTCAGGTCTGTGATGACCATTTAGACAAACGTTTATGCCAATTATTGGGTTTGAATCTTGTCAAACTGGTGATTATGGGGTAGAGATATGTTTGTAGAAGCATTTCTTAACCAGGACAGACTGATTAAAGCTATGTTTGCAATGCAAGTTCTTCTTTCCCTTTTTATATTTCTCTATTGTTTTAATGCAACATTTGGTACGTTTCTGTTTTTAATGCAGTTTTGTGTAACCCATATTTTGTCAATCAAATGCTCCAATTGGCTGTGAATGTGTGTCATCATCTTGCCAAATAAACTAGAAATAGCTGAACAGTTGTACTCCTGGTTAGCACATGCCACACACAACATGATCTTCCCAAGCAAGAAATGTTCCAGGATCCTTTTTTCCTTTGTTAGTCCTGGAACAACAATCCTATCAGACAATCAGGGGACAAAGTCAATTCCTAACCCTTAGCAACCCCACCGTTAAGATCAAAGAGAAATGATAGGTTGATAAGGATGCTGTCATCCCTAAGCATAATCCTCAAATCTGATTGGTTGATAGGAATGTTATTCTAAGATCAACAAGAATGTTGATCCAGGAACATGTCCTTGTAGCTTGTAGTAGCATTATAAAAGGTTAAAGTGAAACATTTAGGCTATTAAAAGGGATGTTAACCAGAAGAAAGGTCTATTTAATTTGCCTGCAAGCCATCACGGTAAGACACAATGTTTAATGTATCACAGCTGCTGGGAATCACTCCTCACGCACGACAGATAGTGACCTTGATGTCTCATTAGAACATTTGTGCGTTGTTCTCTGAGTCTGTGTGATGAATAACTCTTCTGCTTGGTCTCTCCCGTCCAGAGGATTCATCCTGTATATTGGCTGAATCTGAAAACACGAGATTAACCAGTCGACACTCTCAAAAATAAAGGCCTTATGGTTCCATAAAAAACCTTTAACTTTCATTGCACAAAAGGTTCTTTGTAAAGGAACATTTTTTATAGGCTATTAAAAGTTAAAAAAGAAATCCTTTGACTCAATGTGAAAAATAATTCTTCTATAGCATGAAAAACCTTTTAACCTGTTAACTGTCACCGTTCCACATGATTTTACTGTTCACTTTAATATTTCATAGTTGAATTCTAATCTAATATTACAAACTATATACTGATTGAACGACTCGAGAATAAAATCTGAGAAATTTTCATAACAATTTACATAAATTAAAAAAAGTTAATATTATTTAATATAAACTAAAATAAAAATTAATAATGTAATATCTTAATTTTTATATATATATATATATACTTTTTGTACACTTTTGCTTTTGTATTATTAGAGCAAAGACATCATGTTAGTGAATTTAGAAAAAATGATTTGACTGTTTTAAATCTGACACACAGACCTGAAACATCTGTTTGGTTTTTGATATTACACTTTTTAAAGCAAAGCAGACTGAGCATGAAGATATATATTTACTGAGATAAAAACAGATAAGAAAGATGTTGTTCATGTCTGTTTTTATTGATAGGAAATGTAAAATTATATACAGTATGTAAGTTTCAAGCAGTCTGTCAGAGAAGCTGTTTCTCAATGTTCTTACCATACTGTTACTTGATTCATGGTAACATATGTTTTCCTGCATATGTACTGAACTTGAGTGATATTTTGGTTTTCCTGCTCTTCCTGATATGTTTGTCACGCTATGTGTCTTTCAGGCTCAACAGCAGGTCGTTTTCCCGGAACGATGAACATGTGGAAGTGGCTTTGCTGGGATTATTCTTAAATCAAATTTCTAAAGCTGATTCATTGTGAATCAGAGCTGCTCAGCGCTTTGAAACGCTGCGCCGCTTCAGAACGCCGGAAGAGCGAGAGATATACCCAAAGAAAGTGAGGAGAGAAAAAGCCAGATCATTTATTTTTATCTCTCCACAGGAATAGGAATGTGGTCCACTTTGCGACACTTTGAGAAATGCACAGCTGAACTCAGATTCTGTAAGGATGCTTCAGGATTTATGATGTGAAGGGATGTATTCTCCAGCCACTTCTGGATGGGAGATTTACGGATGCAATGACACAGCTGATTACGTTTGGATGCTGAGAACAAATGGACAGTATGTTTTTCACCTTTTTTAACTGGACTAGACTGAGGCCGATCAGCGTTGAGTCTCTGTCCCCGAGCGATGGCACTGGGGTTCGCTTATGGACACGTTCAAGTCAATAAATAATATTTGCAGACTGATGGGAAAGCCATACTATGTAGAGGAATAACGGCGAGACATTGTCATGACCCCAGGAACCACACTCTCTGTAAAAGCCGCTAGACTACATCGCTCTCATTTTGACAAATTTGTGAGTTTTCCTGTGCGTCCTGCAGAGGCCAAACCGTAGACATCCAGAGTTCAGCCAAACCCAATAGACTCTGAAAAGCAATGCAAGGGTTCGAGTGACCTCACGCTGGACTAAACAGGATTGTTTTACAGCTTGGCTCTCAACGAATGAGATGCCTTTTTCGTTTACCAACAACAACATGAGCCTCGAATCCACTGAAGAAGCAAACGAAAGGCACGCAAAATGGAAACCAGAAATGTGCATTTAAGTAAAGACAGACAGTTGTTTTTCTCTACGTGGGAATTCCAGAGACATTTTCAATTTCATGCAGGGCACAATAAGCATACTAAAGCCATTTGTGTAATATAAGGAGGGAGGAACTCTTTTGATGATTGGCACAGGTCTCAGAATCTACACAAACAATGTGCCTTCCTGTCCGCCTGCCATACATCCTCAAAGGGACACGAAGTGTCTCATATACTCTTGACACAAAGAACTGCTTATGTGACATAAACCAGATGGACTTTTCAGTAGGACTCGACATTGCGGTTTCTCACAGACCACAGGCTTACTCGATGGCTCCACCCCTGGCCCGCTCGCTGGCAACCGGGAGGCGGTTTACTTCCATTCATCTTCTCGCAACGTCGGGTGAAAGGGGAAGCTTTGTGAGATTGATGATCCGTGGCCAATTACTGGCTTAGCCACTGAGTTTCACACAGAAAGGAAGAGCTCGCATGTAAACACGCAGAATAAAGACACGGGGGCTGGGAATACCTGTGGCTCGGTTTAAGCTTTCAGCAGTTCCAAATCTCAGATGAACGTGACTCTCCCTTTTTTATCTGCATCTGTAAAGATGAGGCTTCAAGACAATTTTCCATTTGACTGACTGATCCCGGTATTTACGGATGATGCCGTCCAAGTGAAAAAAGAGATGGTTGACGAGCACCAGGGCGCCAGGCGAAAGCTTGTTAGACAAACTCTGACAACAAGACGTTGCCCTTGAAAATCAATTATAAACACAGGGGCTTCTTGCATCTGTTTCTGCTCGTAGTTTTGTAGGGCTGTCTGTCTTGGATTTCGGTTATATCCTCCCTCTTCGGGCAGATGCCAGAAGGATTACTGTTCGTTTTTAAACTCACAGGACAAAGTGTGTAAATCTTGAATTGGTGAGCAGGAGTGATGACAGGTCGTGGCACCCTTCGCTTACTGGGATGACCAGTTTATGGGAGCAGTTGGGATGTTTTTCATTGCCGTTTGCTTCACACAGCCTCCCCCTCGTGCCGAACATGTAAACAATCATAAAAAATGACTTTGACGGGCTTAAAAGGGGTGCAGAAAAGTTACGGGTTCTCACTCTTTAATGTCCTCTAATGGCTCTTTAGGGTTCGACTTACACAACCTGGGGCCTGTGATTATCCACAATTGTTTCAGCATGCTGCCATGTCGTTACCAACACACAAGTCCTTGGTTTATATTCACAAACATTCATTTCAATGGGAATCTCAGATTACTTTCTGCATGTACACAATTAAAGTTGTTCACTTATGTTATTCAAAACCAATGACATGAAGTTCAGAAGAACTGAACATTTCTCTTTTCAGTCAAATAAAAGTCATGAGCATAGTCTATACGACAATTTTTATATTAACTTTAATGTTGAAATATGCATATGAAATGCATCATAAAAACAGCTACTGCTTTGCATTCCTGATTCATCTCTTTCTAAATAAAATCCTGTGCAGTTTTGCATAGTTGCATCCCAGACACAAGCCCTTCAATCTCTTTGCCCTCAAAGAATGTTTACAGTCCATCTCAAGATGTTACATTCTGACATGATAAAAGCCCACGGCACAGGATGAGACCTCTGTTTGTGTGTTTTGAAAAGCACCGTGTGTTCAGCAGATCCACCTAATCAAGCTGTATTGTTCTGAAGCCCTTCAGGCCATCTGCTTCTCAGATTGGTCAATGCTGAAACCTCGTGGTGAACAGGATGTGGAGGCATGTCTAGCTTTATGACCTCTCCGTATCTTTAGTGGTTATCCTGTGAAGCATCTCATTTAATTATCACACAGTTCTGTATGACAATAGTCACTGTAGGTGGACCTTCAGGAAAGTCTAAAGGCATAAAGAGCCATGAGCATTCTTGATTAGCATCCCTGGTTACAAATTGGCATTACCACACGTTCACCATACTTGAAAGTTAGCGATTCTGCTTTTTAGTTACATTTAAATAACACTTTCTCTTATTGTGCGTTATTTAAACACCTCGATAATGTGTCTCTGAACAGACGTGTCCCTACAGAAATCTTTTATAACAAAATTATTTCCTGATCTTATTTTCACATCCTCGTTTTTTTGTTCAATGTATTGTCAACAAGCACACAAATTATGTTATTCTTGAGCAATAAGATTAGATGAAATGCAGTAAACAGTGAAGATAAACAACGATTAACTTTTCTGTCTGTCTTCACGAAAGGTCAGATGAGTTTTGCACCGGAACATTTTAAACAATTTTTATTATTTATAATGTAAATACGTCAGACATGTATTTTGTGATGTGATTTTACATACAAATACAATAAACATGGCATAATCACAAATACAGCAATGCATTACTGTATGACTGCACATGCAAAAACAGCAATCCATAACATATCTAAGCATCCTAAAAAAATACATTTACTCGTGAAGGCAAATTATACATTATATCTTATCTAATGCAACAAACTTTAGGGAGGTTATGCTTAAAACAAGTAAAACATTAACACTTAATGTATCATTTAAAGATGTTTACTGGAAAGCAAACAAAATAAATCTTATTAAAGGTTCTAATGAAATTTTCTTATAATGTAATTCGAGGTCAGACAAATTTATCAACACAAAAGCACATCAAATTAAACCTCTGCTGGGTCAATCAGGTGTTGTCGCACAACTCTTTTTCTATGTGTGTGAGCTGAAAGAGTCCAGGATCTGTGGCTGTTAGAACGTACCGCCGGGCATTGTTGACATTCATCAGGGCTACATCTGGATGGGGGTGAGATTAGATCATGTAATCTGCCAGGAGAGGATGGGAGGGCTGGCCAGGAAGCGAGCGTAATGTATGAGATGAATCAGGGAAATGGGCTTGGATGTCTGGTAAAGAGCATCAGGACTTTAATACAAGAGGAAGATATCCAAGATCATGTGCTTTTACTGATGAAGAGGAAATTGATCTTCTCAGTTGAAAGGACATGAGCAGTATCACGTGTGGTGTTGCTTACAACTCCTCCATATTCTCTGGGGGATCCTGGGAAACAAAAATCAACACTTTAGTTTGCTTTTACACCATATAATATGCTTGCTGAATCCTATTTTTATACTGCAGGTTACTATAAAAGTAAGTGAATGTGACATATCTGTGAATGTTACAGAGAATGGCTTGAGCTTTAGATATGAGCCATGTAAAGCAAAGCAAAGTTAGGATTAGTTAACGTTAATTTCTGGATAGTTTTCAGGTTATTTGTCATTGGCACAAGATGACTGTCTGCTTAGGCACTCTACAGTAGGACAATATAAAAAGAAGTGTAGAAATATATAAAATAGTTTAGATAAATACTACAATATAGTATGTATACAAATGAAACGATGCTCATTGTAAACTGTGCCTGAATATATGTGTATTAAACTGTTAAGTGTGTACGTGCATGCAAGTAAAGTGCAAATCCTTACTGTAAACAGTGAAAATAGGGACATACCCAAAGTTTTAATTATACATAAACCTCTTTTAACCATTTTCATAGTTATTGCCCGAGTTTATAAAGTTCCGTGACAACATGCCCCAGTTGCATGTCAATTGCTATTAAATGTATTCGGCAAAATTATGAAACACAAAGTAATTCAGGAAGAATATAAAAAGCACGCTATAAAAATATTAACCGCTGTTTTGGCAAATATACATTCATATTAATGAATTGGAAAACTTACCACACTATAACATCCATCCAGTGTTCTCTTTTATATCAAAACGAGCATCAAATAAGTCTGTAAATACAAACTCAACACACACATGATGTATATTTTACTTTTTGTTTATTTGGTAATATAAATTAATCTAAGTAAACATTTTTTGCGGTTCTGTAACTCGCACATGGACGCCTGCGCTCTTGGTACACGTAAAGCACGTGACCGGAAACACTTCCTTACCAAGATGGCGCGCTACAGCATGTGAAGGGGACTTAATAGTAGCCGGTCGTTCTTTGAAGAACATGTACAGAACATCATGTAACAGACTGCAGGGAGTTTGGAAATGCCTTCCACCCGATGGTATTAACGATTCTGACATTTTTAATGTATTATTTAATGACATTTTAAAGATACGCTAGCCGGTTAGCCTAGCCACTGAACCGCTACTGCAGCAGAATGACCTTAAAATAGCACCACAGTTGATATTACATGAATCTGTTCGTAAAGAGGACTAAACGACACACTACGTTTATAAATATATCAACTTATTCTGCTTTTATGCTTGTGGTTGCGGTGTGTGTATGATCATTAAAGTATGATTTGTTATTATGTCATAGGGGTGACTGGGGAGCTGTCACATACTTGATTTATACTTGACACATACTACAAAAAGTCTTTGCTACTAAATATTTCTATCGATGAATAGATACAGTTCACACATTGCCATAATATCACACTATATGGTGTGACAAAGATAGTTTGAACAAGTAAATAAATACAAATGTATGTATACATTTACACTCCGTGACCTGACGTTTATAAAAATATCCTGTTCCAGTCAAAATCTACTGTCACTCCTGAATTAAGAGTTTATATTGATATTTTAAATAGCCTTATATATTATATTATATAATATAAATTAAGCAAAAATATTTAAAACCAACATACTGTACAAAACCAATGAGACACACACACACACACACACACATATATACATATATATATATATATATATATATAAAGCCTTACTGTTACCCATATTTAGTTTGTCAAGTTTATTTGTGTTGTGCTTTTGACAGTACACATCATTTCAAAGATCATCTTAACAGAAAGGTGTTATATCTTTGTTGTCTTAATGTTTGTCCATTATTCATAGTTTACATTTAGCAGCTGGGTGATATGATGATATGTTATAAATATATGTCTTAATTAGCTATTCATTTTCTGTTTAGATGTCCTTGTGACAGGTGGTTAAGTGTGATGTCCTGAGAGAGAATGAGAAATGGTTTTTATTGTTGAAGGTTTGGTTGGTGCCGGCAGGCAGCAGAAGCTCATCATAAATGCATCCAGGAGTCACTTTACTGCCAGAAGTTTAATTCAGCTCTGCAGGAAGAATCAAACTGAATGGATGACTTTCCAGCACCTTTGCTTTCTGAAGAGACAGGTACAGACAGCAGTGTGACGCTGCATAATGTGAGCAGAAACAGTTTGCTGAGATGAGCAGAACTTTGTCATGGACAAAGTTTTTTTCTGACCTTTGGTACTGCAAAGTTTCTCAAAAGTTTGTTAAGCTGCAAGTAAAAAATTGCACATTATGTTTACATAAGTGATACATACAAAGGCAAATTTAAAACGTGTAGTGACTGTATATATTGTAAGATTAATGAGTTATTATCATACTTAAATGATTAAGTATAAATCTTTCTTTCTTAAAGAATCAATTGTTAAGATATATGAAAGCACGAGATCTCCCTGTTTGAACAGATATGCTGATAAAATGTATTTGAAGAATTATCCTTCCTCATTTTATATTAATAAGCATTTGTATATGCTTCTCTTTGTCTTCTGTATTTCAGTATGTGACACACTGCAGTGCTCTCTGTCAGAGAGCGAGACCCAAGCAGGAGCCTGTAACTGCTGTTCTGGATGACAGAGATGATTCGCTGCACAGACAGGTTCATCAAATCCCAGATGTGAAGCCGGAGTCTGGTACCGCAGTGCCTGCACGTGACCCGCAGGTTGTCCAGGATGAACCGGAGGCTGACAGGGCGGCCCGCCTGGAGGCCAGACAGTGGAAGGAGCTGAAGGTCGAGTACAGTGATTTACCGGGGATTTACGCACGACTGTCCAAAATAAAATTGACAGGTATGACATAGGAGTGATGCCATTAAAAAAAGCATTTGTGGTAGATTTTTGCAGCCATCGTAGATTTTGGATCAAAATAAGCATAAAAATAATATGATGTACTTATAGCCAGCATCGTTCTCATCATTACAATATTACAAAAAACATCTAATCATGAATCCAGTTTTGCAGAAATAAATGATTGCATTGATTTTTTTTTTCACTTTGTGCTTAATCACTATATATAATGTATTTTTAACCTCGCATTTTTCTTTTTTCCATAGCTCTTGTGGTTACTACAGCAGCTGCTGGTTATGCCATGGCTCCAGTGCCCTTTGACCCCCTCACTTTAATTATGGCTTCAGTTGGAACAGGTCTCTCTTCATGTTCAGCCAATTCCATAAATCAGGTGAGTCACCTCATGCGATTTCACAAAACAACTACACACTCAGCACAACAGGACAACACTGAGCAGACCATTTCACTGCATTATGTGTTTAAAGCTGCATATGTCTTCTGTTCCTTTAGATGGTTTTGAATTTGTGTTTAAATTAGTTTTGCATTGATGTGCAGTAAGAGGAATTTTGTGGTTATTTTTCAAAATCTACTTACAGAATTGTTGTTATTAGTTGATAATTGATCTCTGTTTTCAAACTTAAGTGAATTTTGCATAAATATTGTGAAAAATAAGTTATATTTTTTGTAGGAATGTTGTTAATTTGTAGAAGGTTGTATTAGTTTCTGCATTTTAATGCCCATCTTGTTGGTCGACCCGTGGCAGTGACCTGTACATTCCTAAAAACAAACTTGTATTGATAATGTAGTTGATTCATATAATAGATACAATTATAGTGATTTAAAAGTAAGTCAATCACAGACTTGGCTTAATGTGTAATAATCTGAATTAATGTGGTATTACAAGTCCACAGCAGTCGACACGCATCCACTTGTAAGTCATTAGAAATGTATTCCTCGCTGAGCTTGACTTGGCGAAAGCATTCCAGCTTAAGTAATTGCCTGCTTGACGGTTTGTTGATTTTTCTGTTGTTTTAGTTGTGTACAGCTAGATGGATGAAGTCTCATTGCGGCATTGGCTTAACTTCAGATAGCCCACAATGCCCAGCAGAGTTTCATTGTGCATTGCACAAATACGAACACATACTCTCAATATGGGTGCAGTTTCTTTCTTTTAGATAGTTAAAAGAAATTAGCCATCAAGTGAGCCAATTGTATGTCGCATTCAGAGTCTCGCATTCCGTTCCTGCTGTGTATCTTAAAAATACATTAGGGCAGATTAGCTCGGCAGCTCTGATGTTTTTCAGGAAAGCTTTTGCCAAGCTAGAATGAAAAGAAACCGAGCGGGAGATGCACTAAGCGCTCTGGTTTCTCTAATCTTAATGAGTGCTTTTTGTACAGGAATGTTGTTTGTGACTGGAGAATGATAGCCAAATTGATGGGTGTTAGGACTTGAGCTTGACCAAAACAAAGGTGTGGCATGTAATTTAAAGAAGGTCACGATCACACCACATCATCAAGCTCTGATTGGCTGTAACCGACCGGTTTGTAAAAGGTTTATCTAGGTTTAGCCTGTCATACTGTGACTGTAAGTGCCGTCTACAACTAATAACTGTGCTGTTACTCTTTTACCCGACCTTCATTGTTTCTTAAGGTGGAGGACTAGATGAACGAGCGGAAATGAACGAGCAAATATTTGCTCCACAGGTTATGTATAAATAGCATCAGCCGTTGAGGTTTCTTTGAGAGCTATTGATTTATGATTTATTGCTGAACTTTCTGTGACATGTTGGGTCTCATAGGTGTAGAGGTTTTTTGAGGGATTCCCATGTTCTTGTAAAACTTTTACATTTCAGAGGAATATAAAATCTTAAGTAAAACAGTAGGTTTAATTTGGGGTGTCACAATATACAAGTGTTGACAATAACTGTGATATTCAAAACCATTATTGATGTTATGTTTATACTACACATATGACAAAATATTTAACAAAAGTGCATTAAGAGTAGCAATGGTTATAGGTCTTCACCTCCATGCACTTGTGTTTTAAGTGATTCATTGGCCAAAAAAAGAGAAAACACAAATTAAACTGATAGCATTTTTTATTTAAAAAAAAACCTTTCAATAGATGCCATAATGTTATAATTTTTGCCCACAATAATTGCATAATAGAAATCTAATATTGTGACAACCCTAATCCTCAACCCTAATCTGATCCTATACATCTCAGTTCTAAAATATTTCTTTGGCTAGAAATTTCTCTAAGAAATGATAAAGAACCTCATCCAGCATTTATAAATATAATTGGAAATCTTGCTGAGCAGCATGTTAAATAATAGAGACTGGGTAGCTATATGCAATCTATATATAAAATAATGCTAAACTTAGTAATTCATTGTTTTGTTCTTTAAGAAAGCTGTTGATGTCATAATTAAAGTTTGTGCATGGTTCAGAATCAGGAGTCATCTGGCAATAGCTCCATGTTCTGCATGTGAAGGCGGACAGATGGGCTCTCTGTAAATTTGTAGTGTTTGAAGTGTTGTCTTTTGATGTTCTAATTGAGCCGAAACAGAGAAGAGCGATGCACTACAGGTCCATCAATCACATGTGCTCCTTTATAGGCTCAAGATGATGTTCAGCCATTATTCTTATGCAAATCACTCTGACTTTTAGATGCATAGAAGTGTTTATAAGAGACTTGATATTTCTAAAGCACACCTTTGGCTTGCTTCACTCCATCCGTCTAGATGGCCTTGTGACTTCCGCACGCGCTTCTGGAGGATCCGTCTGAGACTAATAGGCTTTCTGTGACTTCAGAGGACATTTAATCCATAGGCTTGCTTTTTTGTGGCGTGCAGTTGGCATTTAGAGCTTCACTCCACGCATACAGCATGGAAAGAGACTGTGTCTGGCTTCTCTGTCTCACCGACTCCTGTATGCTTTTGCTTGGTTTCTAGTTGTGTATCTGTGCACGCTTTGAAATTTAATTGCAGCATTAGTAGATGTAGTATAATACTAATTATAATACTTATATTTAAATAGAAAAAATAGTATATTTGTTGTATAAAGTTGATTGGCAAATGTATACAAACTCTCTGGCGTGACTAATCTGATGTTTCAAGGCAAGCAGGGTACTGTATATTTACATTACTTGGTAGTTTTCAGGCATATTTGGAGGTGCAAATGTGTGCACTACATTATAGCAAAATTGTTACCTGATGATGTATTTGTACTTTTGCTTCCTTTATACCATTTATACCACCCAGCCATAGTAACCCGAGGTCACAACTCCCAAAAAAAGAGAGAGAATTTGGCAGGACATGCAAAGACTGTGATGATGTAAAACAGGTCTTGTGTTTGATTCACGCAGAACATTCCCTTTTGATCACTTTTGAGAAAATAGTCCAAGAAAAAAAATAAAAGTAATGTGAATGTAGTTCAAAATGGCAGTTTTTTCATGTAAATTGCAAACGAAAGACTGTCTTATTAAAGTTACAGATTTTGTATACGCCTCCAGCATTTTTTGAAGCTTTAGACGTCTATGTGCACACAACATGATGACGTGATTGTCACTGTATCTGATAGCGATTACATGAAGGCATGTACCCTACTGACACAGTTTTGCGTTACACATGGCTAGCCAAAGTCATTCAGATTGCATTGTGTTGTGTTTGTTCCAGCTGTGTAATAATTGGTTTATTTTCGTGCTGTTTTTTTTGTAATATTTAATTGTTTTTTATGTAAATTAAACCGAGGAAGCGACAGGTCGTACGACACCAAAATCACGCAGTGCAGTGCAGTCATCGTAGCGGGACTCTCTGATCTCATTCTTTGAGTCCTGACTCATCTCGTGTAATGTGACGGCTCTTGGGCGTACCCATACCTGGTGGTAATTGATCCTCACTCTTAACTCATTCTTTTGGTTTTTATTACACCAAAGAGGAAAATAAAAAAGGAGGAATGACATCCTTAGATGTGGTGCCAGTTTTTTGTCTTTTTATTTTTAAGGCTCTCTGCCGCCTCTGTGCGGTTTGTCAGGATCAAAGATGAACCTTTTGAAGCTTGAAGAGGCCACTAAACATACAACGAACAATCAAAGTCGAGGTGGATCCCGTTAAGCTTGGCTTTCAGTGGTTTAAGCATCAAACGTAGTAAAGGGATGATTTTTGTGATCTCAGGACCCTGTTGAGTTTATCTTTGTGTTTGTTTGTGACCATGATGGTTTACCTTATAGCAGACAGGGCAGGAATCGGATGCTGTTGCTTTTAGTCTTTAGGGCCTTGGAGTATTTCCTGAAGTCACATTGCAATTTTGTGGTTTCCTATTTCAGAGCTTGTTTGGAAACTGTCAGGAATGCTGTAAAAACCCAGAGCCTCTAACAATGGCCAGCCAAAGTTGATACTGCATTCCACCCGGAGACACGACGCTCAGTCCTATCATGTAAAGTCATGTCTCATAAGTATGGTTTAGTTTATTAAGGGTACGGCGTGTAATTTCTTTGACCTTGCTCATGCAAAACTCGCCATGACACCTTGGCTACACCTTTAAAAAGTTTTTGCAATCCGGTGTTTTCTAACAAACGTTAACCCTGTATGACATGTATTGTGTTGCACGTAGCTTGAAGAGGTCAATAGTGCTCAATGGGTGTTCTGTTGATTGCAATCCAAACTTCACCTTGAATTCCACTTAATGAGATAATTGGGTTCAAAGTCTATATTTCTCAAGCTGAAGATTGAAAACTAACAGTCGGGTTAAAGGGCCACGGCAAAGAAAATACTTCTCGTGCAGCTTCTCGCCAACAAGAACACCGATCACATTTTCTCGTCTTTTTTTTGTTTAACCAGTTGTCAAGTGTGAAACGCACTCAGTGTTGTTTTTGTAAATCCTGTCCTGGTATTCCTGTGGTTTGTGTCGTGTCTCCCGGTGAGTGTTGTTGTGTGCTGTCTGAGGATGGCACGCGTGTGTGAGCGTAACCAGCCGCTGTCAAACATATCTAGTTCTCTGACCCTCTCTCTCTACGCTTCACCTTACCTTTTCTTGCCTTTCTCTTGTATGGCTTTGCAAAACTGTGTTTTCAGAATCAACCAGTCAGTCTTAGGTAGGCCTTTTATGGTTGCTGATTTTTTGGTCACATTCACTAGACGGTTTCTTGGAGTCTTTGCAGTGTTTGTGTGGCATGTTTTCCTGCTTTGTGTTGCCAGTGCAATGCTTTACCAATTATTCTGTGTCAAGACCCACCAAGATAGTTTTAAATGGAAATATGGGGAAAAGTACCCATTTGTTTTCTCAGTAGAGAGTCTTTATTTTTCTTTTCATTGTATAAATGAAATAAGTTTAATTGCAATACCAACAAACCTTTAGATATCAAAAAATTATTAATAGCCATTAATTGAACTTAACTGTGTTTTTAATTGGACTAAACAGTCAGGTGACTTGGCAACCCACCTTCTCTTTGTCATTGTATGAGTGAAATAAGTTCAGTAATACCAAAGTACTGTTAGTTGTCAGAACCATTGTTATTTCTAGTCATCAATTGGACTTCATTGACTTAACAGTATTTTTCATTGGACTAGTCAGTCAAGTGACTTGGCAACCCACCGTATACCATTATCAGTCTTTTTAGCTGTCTTTCTTCTAGTCTTCTTCTAATGTCTCTTTATCATCCTTCTGTTGTGTTTGATTATGTACCCGACCAACAAGAGAAAGATCAAGCGACTATATAAGAAATCGTTTCATTTAACTAACCAAATTGATAATGATGCTTAATAGTCTCAATATTCTGTCGAGCAGGTTGTTGCTCTTATGAACATGATGTGAACTTGAGAATAATTACACTTGATTATTTAATCTTCATTATGGGTGTTTGTTCCACCTGAGCTAATTATGTTTTGATCTGGCCCTTTTTGCTGATGACATGAATGATTTTAATAACATTTAAACATGCGGCTGTAGTTTCTGGGGTGTTTCTGTGTTGAAAGGATTGTAGGGAAAGTCCCCGCTGGTACAAGATGATTTAAAACCCTCAGAAGCTTCTTCGCCTTTGGAACGGTGCGCAATATTCAGATGCAAATTTACAAAGCACGACTCCAGAGAACCAGCATATCAGATAACACTTTGAAGTCATTTACTGCACTGTATGACACATAATTCCTGGTTCGTTCTGCTTTTGATCATGATCGTACATTTCTGTTAAAGTTAATTGTAGTAGTTGGCATATGGTTACTGTGTTTTTACAGACTTTATCCATCTGTAATGATGCTTTCCATCAGCATGTCAGTGTGAAATATTTTTGTATCCGTTCACACTGATTTCGTTTTCCTTAATGATGCATGCTATGAAACTTTAATGTGTGGTGTATAAAGAAAGCGTCCTGGTTTGGGGACGACCTAGTGTCATCGGATCAACACAAATAGGACTCGTTACAGGGAAAGCAAGTAATCAGATCTCTGTGTCTGACAGAACAGAATAAGGAGTTACTGTAGATGGGGAATTGAAGTTTTTCTCTATCCCATGAGGCTTCTCTTACTGACTGCAGGCGTCTTTCTTAATCTTCTCTGACACAGACAGTAGAATTGATTGCAGCTCGCTTGTAGCTTTCATGCATTTTTAAAATCCATATTTGCATGCATATGGGGCTGCTTCAGAAGCGATGTACTGTAACAGAGTAAGAGACCAAATTAAAGGGATATGTTAGAACATAAAACTTGATTTGCAAGAGGAATGAGCAGGTTTATTTATTTTTTTATTAAAATCGAGCAACATTGTTTTGCATGTTGGAATTATATGTGACATTAATAATGAATGTGATAGTTCTCCATCGCCAAAGTATGTGAGTCTCATGAAACATGTAAAGAACTTGTTCATATCATATTTTATACAAAATTAAAAGAAACAAATAATTGTATTTATCTTAGCAAATTAAGCTTTTACATAGCTTTTATTATTATTATTATTATATTTTTATACATTATTTTTATTATTAGTATTATTATTTGTTTTACATATTATTATTATTATTATTATTTTTACACATTTTATTATAATATATTTTCACATAGTATTATTATTATTATTATATTTTTATACATTATTTTTATTATTAGTATTATTTTTTTATATTATTATTATTTTTTACAATATATTTTCACATACTATTATTATTATTATTATTATTATTATATTTTTATACATTATTTTTATTATTTTTATTATTTTTTTACATATTATTATTATATTATGTTTTACACATTTTTATTATAATATATTTTCACATACTATTATTATTCTTTTTATTATTTTGACATGAATAGTATTTGTTGAACCTTTTTTCTTTTTAATTTATACTTAATTGTTTATTTTTTGGGTGAAATCTACATGTGTACATGTGAGATTCATGCAGTTACAGCAAAAATTACAGTTCTTTAGGTCTCATATTGTCAGGCACCTTTCAAATCTTAATTTGTGCCACATGTCTAAAACTGTGTTCTATCTCTTGACTTCTATTGTGTATTCCCTCCTCCTCGACACCCATCTGTTTAAGCTCTGACGGCTCTTTCTGGACCTGTGTGTGTGCGTTACAGCCGTTCATCATGTTAGGGATTCCCGCTGTTACGTTGAACCTCTGGAGGAACCGTAAGATGTAACCATATGCCCCTCCAGTCAAACAGTGACCTGTCTCATTCTGAAGCCCCATCCTGCAGTTTTATCTCTTCCTCCGTGAGATGTGGTGACAGGCGATACGCTTTCAAACAGCTTAAAAAATTCCGCCGGCATGACGGCATTGTGATCTGTAGTTTTACTGGCAAACCGGCTGGCACTCTTTAAAAGCGGTCATTAACCGCTCTGGTCCTGTTAAGAATCAAAGCAGTAATGATAACTCTGTTAATATCGCCCAAAAAGTGACCAACGGGGTCCATGCTGTACCCGATCAATTATTTATGCCGCCTTTATTGCTGTCGGTAATGACATTAGTTACGCTTGCGATGTGATTGGTTTCTCGAACATGCGCTTGAAGCCAGCGTTTCTTGAGGAAGGTATTAACACTAAAGGTGATCCCTCTTTTAATAGATGCATAAACCGAGCGTCTGTTTAACACTTCTACTGTAATACTTGGGATGAATCGACCCGCTTTTTATTTCTGCCGTAAGCTTCGAGTCTGTTCAGGAGGATGGCATGAAAAGAATCAGTAGGTGATCTCTGATCAGCTGGCACGGCGGCACACGAGCTGTTCGACGGCCTTTTTCACGGTGTTCAGGATAAGAATGAATTTTTAAACAGAGGGAGTCGTTTAATAGTTAATTTCATCACTCCCCGCGACCCACGGGTTGTCAATCTATGTCAAGCTGTAGTTGATGGGATATTACCCCGCAGGCTCCATATGGACTGAAGTAGCTGTTGTTGGGGTATTGTTCTAATAAATGTCAACCACAAAACATGATATTGTTGCGGTGTAATAAAGGAAATGCGATACAGTGTTTGGGGTTTCATTTTCATAATTAGTGAACCATACAAGAGACGTTCCATTCTGGGGTTTTTTATCTAGGTTGTTTACGAAGTTTTT
Source organism: Beaufortia kweichowensis (assembly GCA_019155185.1). Lineage (NCBI taxonomy): Eukaryota > Metazoa > Chordata > Actinopteri > Cypriniformes > Gastromyzontidae > Beaufortia > Beaufortia kweichowensis. The sequence goes on along the minus strand of CM032808.1, from coordinate 15,607,427 downwards.
GACCTTTCCCAGTAGTGTAATTCTGAAAATAAATATGCAGTAATGTAAGGCATTAAACAAATGCGATAACCCTCCAAGAACCCCAAACGCACGTTCCAGGAATAACTTTTCTCTCCCCAAAACACACATAAATAAAATATCAAATGTCTAAAATGTGTACAAAAGTAGATTTGCCTCCAGCTCTGCTTGGCAGATTGGAACTGGTGTAATTATAGCATCTTTCACGCTTTGGCAACGTCGACATGGTAAGTCTTGTATGCTGTATAATGTTTATTGTGGTCTGATAAAAACCGTTACGTTGAGCTTTGCAGGCCAGGCGTTGCTCAAACGAGTGCTGTGTCACGCCGATACGCAACTCGATGAGTTCTTTCCAATCTCTGTGATTTTCTGTAGCAATACGCCAAAGGGTATCTGCTGTACCGCTGTCAGGTTTGATATCCCTTGACCTTATTTTAAGTCTAAAGCTGTGGTCAGGCTATAAAATGATCCTCACTCTTTTGAAAAATCTTTTGGTTTTCTTTGTGCAAAAACTATTGCCTTTCACCTTCAGGCGTGTTTCGTTTCTTCAGGGGCATTCTGATGAAGAGCTAGTCATGGTTGGTTTTGTTTGCTTGAGCAATGAACAATTTGTGGTCTTTACGATCCCTGTTTGGTCACCCTTGGGCTACCGTGTATTTATTTAGAAATTCAAAAGATTGTGGTCTTCTCTGAGAGCTTTGCTGCTCTTGTGGTGTCTGGTGGTTTCTGTATTTGCGAGACTGTATATACGTGAGTCTTCGCTGACTTTAAATGTCACCAGCCGCGCAGGTACGTTTAAAACCACACGGTATCAGACGAAAGAAAGAAAACAAACCATCCCCGGGGGTTTCGCTCCTCGAGGTGGAGCTGTGCGTCGTCGGCACATTTGATCAAAGGTGTTTTCACGCAGCGCTCTTGCACGCGAGGTGTCTTACAGCGCTCTCGTCACTTTATTATACCTGTATTTACCCTAATCAGATGAGTACACATCAGATGAGTTTGTGTTTGTGTTGGCTGAAGTTACAGGTCGTGACGTGCTGATGTTGAAGGGTCTGTTTTCACCAATTAATCAATCAAAGCTGTTTAGGGGAAAATGCTTGTAACACAGGGATCTTTGTCTAATCAGTTTTCATATTGTTAATAATAATATAACACTAAATGGTTTCTTAGGTACATGCACTTTATGATAGTGACACCTTTGAAACTAAAGTTTCTGAATGCTGTTTGTTGTTAATTCACGTTTTTACTCAGGACCGTCTGTATTGACTTTTTTGTCTAAGTTGAATAATGAAGGCAATCAGTTAGAGGCTGGTTTCCTATCAAGTTTTATCACTTCTGTGTCTTTAGTCTAAAGAACTAAAGTTCTGTATTGGAATTACAAAAACCAAGGTGTTGTTTTATCATCTTTAACTTCATGTTGTATGACTTTCTTTAAAGTATGTATATGTGAGTACGTCTTTCTTTTAAGTGATGGACGGCTTCAGTCACCATTCAGATTCATTATCTGGAGACAGAAAAATGGGTAGAGATCATGCAGCGTTTCATAGAACCAAGTCTTGTGGATTTGGAATAACATGAATTGTTTTATTGGGTGCACTGTCCCTTTAAATTTTTCACACTGCAGTTTGGCTATATGTTTTACATCCTTGTCTTGTAATAAGGAAAGATATTAAAGAGATACAGGACAGCCGCTGCTATTTTTGCCATTTTCATTTGGTGCCAATGTTCTTGGTTAGAACAAAATAATTTTACAAATGAGCTATTTGTGAGTGTTTCATTTGTAGCCGGTATGATGGTCTGATCACCCAAACAAAACCGTAATTTAATATAATAGTGGCCAGGAAAAAGATTGAATTGTAAGACATTAAAATAGCATCTGTCATTTAAGGAATAATGTGTTATCTAGTAATTTTGCTGTTTACTTCAAAGGTTTATATAATTTGAGCATGCTAATGTTTTTGTGTGAGATGTTTTTCTAAAAAAGGGGTTTTGAAAGTGACGCAAATAAGAGCAAAAGCAAAGCAAAGTAGACGGATGTAAAACATTAACATATCATTTGTATTTGATCAATCTATTTTTATTCTTACTGGTTTCTTTTATTCACAGATATCTAAAAAAAAGTGTTAAACTTAATGTTTTCTCACTTTTTAAAATTGTGTTAGACAGGTAGTCCTTGATGTTTACTAAATGTACTCGGGCAGACTTTGTTTGGTACTGAGATGCGTAACTAATTAACAAAAGCAGCCCTGTTAGCAAGATGCTGGTGTTGAATGCTAATTTTATCTTGCAAGAGTTACTTACATTTAAGGAAAATTCTACATGTACAATTGCCCATCATGTGCTGTACTGTTGATATTACTGACTGAAACTTGACTGTTGTTTTACTTTTAAAGGCATAGTTCACCCCAAAAATAAAATGTATATACCAAACCTGTATGAAAGACAAAGGTCTGTTACTGTTCACTTCCAACATTTCTCTACACAGTGAAAGTGAAAGGTGACTGCGTGAAAAACAGACTTTTATCGATTAGAAACGATAGTAACTACAGCAGATATATGATGCAAACTTTGACAAAAGTGTGACTTTGTCAATATGAAATAGAGTTTGTATTGTTAGTGTTTCTCCAGCCATCCACCTCTTTATCAGGACATTATTGTTATCTGTTGTAAATCTGGATTTAAATGTACTTTTTAAAAGCCTTTACATGCCCAAAGAATACGTGCTTTTATCCAACTCCAATCTTTCATTCAAGAATTTCACATTGTTCTTTGTTAATGGATTTCTTTTATTGCACTTTTTACACTAAACAGGCGTCCTGCTTTTTCTTTTGTGCTTAGAAATATCTCGTGCCTTTATAATCTACATGATTTGTGCACTTTGAAGAGGTGTTTGTTTGATGAGCTGTTGCCCTTGAAGTACAAGATGAAGATCAGCTTACATTGGTGTAATTGCTCTTTGCCGTGTGTTACAGTTCCGGGCATGTTCTTTAACTTTTATGAAAGCATTGCTTTTTGACTAATAATAGCTCACAATGGTTGTAAGTAGCTCCTCTGCTAATTTTGACCCTCTTCTTAAAGCCAAACCATTCATTTCTCCTGCAAACCTCCGGTCAGAATGTGAATCGTTTTGCTTTAATTTAAAGTCATTTCACGATTTTGCACACTGTTAGTTTTAAAGGGCTGAAACCACCTGCTTGCGGTCCAGTAATGTCTCCCTCACTTCCGTTTGGATCCAGGCGATTTGTTGACATCTCACGAAAGCACGTCAGCTTTGATAGCCTGCAATGGTGTAATTGTGGATTACTGTCCGTGTAAGTGGCTTTAAAGGAAGGGTTGGTGGTTTTTCAATGGAAAGGCGGTGTGTTTGCACCAGCGCATGACTCACCTGTGGCTCTTTCTGTTGTGGTGATGCTTTATGAGTCAATGTCTGCATCTCGCATGCCATCTATTATAAGCAAAGTTAAATAACAGTTTAATACAAACAAGAAAAGGAACTTCAATCAGTTTCATATCAGCTTGAATGATCTGTAGCATCTTAATATGACAGAAATATTCAACAGGTTGTCAGACTGTGAACAGATTTTATATTCTGTTTGGATTCTTTGGTTTCATGTTATTCAAAGACTTGAAACGTGCCTTCACGAATGTTTTCTCTTCTTCTTTGTGCTGACTTTTAGATGTACTAATTCCTTCCTCTGATCTCTGCAGATGTGACATCATGAATCATCTTTGGGATTAAAGCGTGACAGCGGGTAGAATTGGCTTTATCCCGCTGTATTTGCTAGAAAGTTTGCCTAGCTACACATCAGCTGCAGATGTCTCTAGTGATGTAATATTGGCCGTTGTGTGTTGTTGTCTTTTATTTGAAGGTACTGGCAATGCTTGCGTTTTGAGATTTATTCGTTTTGTAGGAATTGATGAATCCATACCGTCTGACACTTCATTTTGGCATATTTTTCTATTTTCATCATTTGGCAACTCGAAGGTTTCTTTTGAGTTTAATTCATTCCCCGGCTGTCTTTCTTCCCAAAGCAGGGAGGCTTTAGAGTGTTGAGACATTTCTTTTATTTGCTAGTTTTAAAGGATTTTCTGTGTGTTATCTGTTGTCTGGCTAAATGCAGTAAATAGCCAGCTGTTGTTGGTTTCAGACAGGTGATGAATGCAATGTCAGATTTTTTCATCAATCGAGGGCATCAGGCTTGCCATGTTTTCTCTTACGTCTTTGGAATCTCCCCACTGGCATTTCTTCAACACATCCTCATTGATTTCATAACAGTAATGTGCCCGTAGACAAAAGCCGGTCTTGTTGCATCTTTGGCAATGATGCTGGAATCAAGGTGTTGATTTCTACTGTGCATCGATTGGCTAAACATCAGTGAAGCCACTTTTTTGCAACATGCTGCAATATTGTTTCTAAAAATACAGATTAACCATATCCTGTGTGTGGTTGAGGTTTATGAAGCATGAATTTCTGTTCTTCAGCCACCAGACCCATTAAATGAGTTTCAGAAAAAGCCTCAAATGTGGCCACCTCCAAACACATGGGAAAGATGAGGACTTCCTGTTGGAAAGTCTAGTGGTAAAAAAACTACATTTTAAAAAATTTGGATTGTGTTTGTCATAGGTTATTAATGTATACATTTTATCATAATATTACAGTTTTAGTGTATTTTTAAAGTCAACATAAAATCAAAGCTAAAAAATTGTTTTCTATTATAACTTTTGCTTCATGCCAACGTTTTTTTTATTATTTATAATATATTATTATTTATTATATTATATTAATTATATTATAGGATTTGGAAAACTGATTGGTATGTCCTTTATTTATGATCGTGAGCTATTGTTCAGTATCACAACACAGCGTCAGTAGCAGTTCATAATTTCTGTCACTGTTTTCATGTAAAGGACTATTTTTTTTCTCATATTTTCATGTCCTTAATATTTATTACGTGTTAACCATTTTGTAGGCTTCCCTCTCTTACATAGTCTTTTTTTTGTCCACTGTCCTCGTCATTTTCATTTTATAACTCGGAACGCAGCGCCATTCTGTCATCCCAGCTAACCTGATTTTGCTTTGACAGAAACCATTTTGCTGCTTTTAATCATGACAGATGGTTGAGAACTCACTCCGAGGAGATGACAGAGGAGCTAACAGCCTGACAGTGCGCTTGACCGGGGGAAGAGAAGCGGAAGGGTTCTCAAGGGCCGAAGGCATGAAGCGAGAGAGAGGACAGGGGTTGTCAGGAACTCTTTACACATAGTCAAGCTCTTCAAAACCATGCTGCATCCATCTGTTAAAGTGGATGGCACAGTCATGAATAATTCAATAGTTTTTCCAGCGGTGCTTTGATGGTTTCAGAGTTGTGCCGAATAGATGAGCGCCTTTTTACAGAGGTTAATCTGAGGCCCCATTAAAACAAGACTAGCATCTTTAACTCAATCCATGCTCCATCTGTCAGAAACCTTCAGGCTAATAATAGGGTCGGTTTCCATAGATGCTGCTGCTCAGCACCCTGTCATATAGATTTGAAAAACCACAATTAGTGTCTGCTTTGTAATTACCAACTTTAATGTTGGAGAGGATGGCGATCAAACCGAAGTTTGTCTGAGCCAGAACCTTCCTTAATTCCACGTCCAGATCTCCAGTTTCTCTATATTTACGTGCTATAGAACAGTTTTGACAGAATACATATGTTGTTCTTTCATTTTTGGTCATTTACATGTTCTCGTCTTTTTCTGTGTCTACATGCATTAAACCGGATAGGAAAGACAGCCTTGAGCGATGATTTGTCAAGCTTTCCTAGAAAAATACAGTGGGACCAGTGAATACAGTACATTTTTAGTAGTTGAAGCTATAGATGGATTTGGAAATCCATCAGTTACAATGCCAAAAAAAAATTAAGTGTGTATTTTCTTTTCTCTTGTAGTGAAATTCTTAAAACGGGATGCATTCACAAGCTGTGTTTGTTTACTCGTTAATACCTAAAGCTGCAGTCGTTAATGCTTGCTTTTCCATTGCCATATCTCTTTGAAATATAATTATATTAAATCCAATCAAAATAAATCCATTATTATAAGCTTAAGATAAAGAGACATTTTGAACACAGTTTTTATGTACTTGCTCAGTAATTTGTTTTTCTTTTTTAACAAAAAAGGTTACGGATTGCATTTCTAAAAGAAATGACAAGTGCATTCTCTTAAATTTGAGATTGCACTACATACAATTTTACCTTAATTTAAAAATGTCTTTTTCTCATTTTTGCAGTGTACTATTAGTTGTTCTTGTGTGCAATCAGCTCATCGCTTCATCTTCCCTTCCTAGTGTCCCATCCAAGACATGCAGGTAGACGGGAGACTAGCGATGTGAAAAGACGGCCTAATTACGGAATGCAAACAGCATTCAGGACGTCAATCGTAGCGGCAGCTTTTGTGGTTTTACAGAGAGACAGATGAGGTTGTAACAGAGAATACAGACAGTAGGATCCTGTGACCCGTGTCCCAGCATGTCTCGAGCGCTTACCACAAACTGCTGATGATGAAAAGAGGATAAATCAAGCAGATTAGGCATTGAAAAAGAGTTTTAGGTGAAATGGCAGTAGGAATGCGTGTGTCCGTGGGGCATGTTCCTGAATGTGCGTGCGTCTGAAGATGGTGTAAGGTACATGCGTTTCTGAATAGATGATTGAAAGATGAATCGAGAAACACACGCTGATTGTTTGTTAAAGTATCTGACCTCTCGTGCGTGGCCTCTTTCTCAACAAAAACACTTGACATTCTTACCGCACAGATAGACGTAGATTAAGTGGGTGCTGACATTGACTTTTTGATGATAAAACTTCTTCTTTCAGAGTTTCTTATTGAAGAATGTTTAGCCCAATGTCACTTACATTGAGGTGGAATGTTAAAAGTTCATCATTATGTCCATCCGGCCTCTTGGGAAGTAAACTTGGCAGGAATGTTTGGAGGAAAAGTGCATTTTGCCACAGGTTGTTGATGGCAGTGAAGTTAAGGCAGCGTGAGTGGAGTTTGACTTCTGTGAAGACATAAACTTTAGATCTGAATGTAAACATTTTGAAAGCAAGCATTTTAGGATAGCGCATTTACAAGCCCGCTTTTCTCATGAGGCTTGTGCTGTCACACACAGCTGGAGACATCAGATATAATCTAAACACACACTCATGCCGTCTTGCATAAACACACATGCTTGCCTGACATCTCTTCTTTGGGATGTCAAGGAGTTTTCTCAGATTCTGATGTTGAAGGAAGTCACATAAACAGTTTCAGGATTATCCCAGCCCGCTGGGCCATCTTCTCTTTACCACCCATGGATGCAGATTTTTATAGTCTGGCAAAAACGTTTAGTTCCACGTTTAGTTATTTTTTTCCAGTGGAAGGAAGACTTTTAGTGATTTTACTTTATAAAAGTTGCATTGATACTGTACATATTTTTAGGCTTTAATATTTGTATTGTGTGGTAGCTGTTTATAAAAGCAATGAAGAATTATTGCTTACTTTTTCTTTTTGTCTATAGAGTAAATGTACATGGCTATCAATGTTAAAACAACTTTTTTATTGGCACATTGAATGCAAAAGTAATTGTGTCACTTGAATGTTTCTTTGTTGAGTTTTCCAGAGATGACGTTATGAATAATGTGGGTTCATAGTAAAGAGGTTGATTCACAAAGAGCCTCAAAACTGATATTTAGTCAAGATGTATTGATGTAGACGACTATTAATATTTGTGACCCTGTCTGTGAAAATCAAGCTAAAGTCCTAAAATCAAATGATGAGATAATGAGCATCAAGGTTTAATTTCATCTATAAATATCACTATGATCTGAACTCATTTCTAATTCAATAATAAAGATATCAAGGTTATATTTTAACAGAGTGTTCTTTACATTACACAGGATGATTTTATGTAGAAAAGAGTAAATTACCAAAAATGTCTTTAGCTTTGTTTTCACAGGCAGGATCACAGTTTAATGCCAATTATTATTTTTATTGCTTGTAATGTCAGATCTTGGAGAACCATTCAGAAAGAAACCATTTATTGAACATCGTCTCATAATAAACAATAATAAAAACGCTTCAAAAAGTTAAATTTTCAAAGGTCAAACTTGTCTTCCCGTTCTGAGTCTTTCTGTAAATCTGTAATGTAAAACCTCGACACAGTAGGAGGCGATATGGTGTGGGATCCCTGAGATTGAAGAACGGTTAACTCCAGGCTCACCTTAGTGATGGTTTGGGTTATGTGAACTGACATTAGGCCAAAGATGATGAACTAGCTCCCCTTTCCCACGGGAGGTTCTCGACTTCTAGAACCATCAGTTTAGCCCCCGTCTCCGACTCCCAGCTGACCTAGACGGCCGTCATCCATCTTACATCCTTACCGTGAAATACCTTTCAGTGTTGTGCTATAACTGAAGCAAACGTTAGAAAAACATCTGCATCTGGTAGAGCTGGAATTAAACCAGAATGTCTTGTAGGATCAGCGGTGATCACTGTGCTTTTGTCTTATCTTGGGTGCGAGGAGATGATGATCTCATATCCCCCCTGAAGTGACTAACAAGTCTGCTTTTAAAAGCAAATCTTTGAGACTTGTTTCCCAGTGTTTCGTCTCATGTAGCGCCTGCTGGCAAAATAACTGAATGCATTGATTTACATTGAGACAACGCTAGCATAGAGCAAAGCATTTGTAATCGGGCTGATTAGCATGTGGACATTTTACCTCTACGCTTTGCTTCATACGGGCCGTTTGTCATAACGTCGCTGTGCCAGCTGAAATGTTGCCAGGTCCCATCGGTGATCCGTGACCAAAGAGGCCAAATGATCACATCTCACATACCGGGATAAGACAGCGTTACATGCATAAATTCAGACAGATTTTGAATGGTAATGTAGTGCTTGAAATAAATGTGGACCACCAACTTTACACTGTACAAATAGACATTGTGTGTCTTTTAATTAAGTCATTAGTTAAGCCAAAGTGAACCCAGTTTATTTTATTTCACATTCCTTGTGTACTTGTAAATTTAGTTGTGTATGTTATCTTCCCTCCTGAGAAAATCATCAAAATATTTCTTGTCCTGTGTTTAACATGACTTTCTTTTTTAGCTAGGTTTCTACATGTATGAACCTGAATTTAGGAGTTAAAGGTTTTATTTAATAAAATGACCTGCTGAATTTGTATCTGCGCAGCAAAAAGCATCAGCTGCAGTTCATCTTAAGCGTTTATGGTGTTTCAGGCTGAATTTCTCTTTACTGATGGCCATCTCTCCAAATAAGTGCAGGTTAAGTTTTGTTTATTGTATTATATTTATATTTATTTTATCATTTTAAAATGAAATTAACTTTTAAATAGCCTGGTTTACTCAGAAATAGTTCGCACAAAAGTAGTGCAAACTAGTAAATTGCTTTAATTTGGAAATGGATATTATGTGTTGTGCTGTTGTGTACCAGTGCTGTTGTTTAGAGATATGTGGGATTCTCCCTTTTGCTTTAGATGAACACAAACATGAACCCTAAAGTAAATAACTGCATATCAAAAGATAACAAGAACATCATGTTTCTTAAGATGCCTGTAACCTGTATTTCTGAGATTTATGTCAAATCCCTGTCTGTAAGATTGTTTGTACCATCTTTTCTACAGGTGCACCAGTAAGATAAGGTGCAGTTTAATCTAACAGCAAATGACTTTATAAATCATTTAAATCATCAGTTTAGGCATTCAGAGATTATATATTTTCATAGAAAATTCTATAACATTGGAGGCTTCCCAAAGTATGACCACATCCAGAATTGAGTTTTTGTCCAATTATGATGTAGTTGTGTAATGGTTGTGAATGTCCTTAATGTAATTTACAGCATATGATGAGCGCTGTGATCTGACGAGGTCTTCACCGAAACTCACGTAGCTCAGGTTAAACTTCAGAGGTCATCGTCGCTAAAGAAGAATTTAGCTGTGACCTCTTTCCTAAACTCTTGAGATGAATTGCAGCTGATGTTTTTTGCTGATGTGTTTTAAAATTTGGCAGGTAATTTTAATTAAATAGATGCGATATTACTATTTCGACTCCTGAACTCTGGTCCGTGCACCTGGATTTTGACAGCGTGGAGATTTGTCATCGCAAATGTTCTCTGACAATGTGCACAGCGTTGATTGAACGTTTGGATCGTACCTTTATGTTTGGAGAAGTGGAAGAAAAAAGTTGCTGAGTTGCTGTTTGCGCAGGTGTTGTTTACTTTAAGTTATTTCAAGGGATTGATGTCGACGTTCTTCTCGTATACAACTGTAAACATGTACAGTAAATATACTTAGACTTCATGACCGTTCATGTTTCTGTGTGAATATACAGGATAAATGTTGTGTAAATGTGCTATAAATGCAATTAGCAGGGCGACTAGTTTATCACGTTTTTGTCTAATGTGTATATATACATATTTAATTTTTTTTGTATTATTTGTAACTGTTAATTTTGCTGTTTTTCCCTAAGAGCAATTGGCTAATCTATTTTTAAGGCAAATCATTGACTAGTTGATTTTGTATGTAGTTTTGCACATATCTAGTGTGTTTGTTTACATGTTTGCGTATGTGTGATTGCCCTTGAATGCACTTCCCTTTTTAAGTAAATACTGTCAGCGGTGAGTGATCTCAGCTACAGTAAAGTTTCACATTGGTGTGGGTCTCATAGTCCACAGTTTGTTTGTGGTTCGTGTGACTGATTTCTCTCTTTACTGAATTACTAGTACAGTGAATTCTGCGCTGTATCGCTCGTGTGCTGATGAAGCAAATTTATAAATATACTCAAAATCATTATAACTTTCTATTTAATAATGTATTTCACAGTTTGTATAAGTGTAGTCATTTTACTTCAGTCTTCAGAAAAGTTGTTTATTTTCTCATTTTAATGAGAATTCTTTGGTACTTATTTCAAGTGTTCGGTTTTATATATATATATATATATATATATATATAAATATATAAATATATATATATATATATATATATATATATATAAATATATATATATATATATATATATATATATATATATATATAAATATATATATATATATAAATATAAATATAAATATATATATATATAGTGTATTTGTGTATATAGTGTATTGATATTTTGTGTATATAACAATATATATTGTTGTGTAATATTAGATATAAAGTGTATGTATATATGTATAGGTGTGTGTGTAGATAGATAGATAGATAGATAGATAGATAGATAGATAGATAGATAGATAGATAGATAGATAGATAATGTATTTTTTGTTTTATATATTGTGTGTGTGTGGTATTTTGATCTTATAATTGTTAATTGGTTCTAGCTAAAGTCTGTGTGTTCTTCTAAAATTGAAAGCAGATCTTCTCTTGCTGTGTTTAGGATAACCCTAAACTCTTTTCTTGTTAAAGAAACAACATTAACTCAATCTGATTAACGCGGGTTCTTAGATCAAGCAAAACAATCTGATTATGTCGAGCCTAAGAAGTAGAGATGTGACGTCTATAATATCATGATCCCTCACACTGCTAAATTCTTGTTTATTTCGGTAAAGAATGATCTCCACCAGCAATAAACGCACTGAAGCAGAAATGGCAGGGGTCTCGGGGTGTTGATGTGAACCAGATGATGTACCAGTCTGAAATAGAAAAACATGTACGAGGATGGACAGATGAGACAACGACTGAAAGCCGAGAGCTTCTGACAGACACCCGAAACATGGTGAAAATGTAACATTATAGACAGAATGAATAATGCTTTATGTTTGCTACCAAGCTAGTTGTCTGAAAGTGAAACTTTCTTCTGGTTTTAAAGATCCACTCATGAAGCGGTCTTGTTAGCGTCTGGGTGATACTTTGGAGACCAGTTCTGCAACAGAAAATTTGCTCTGGGTCTCTCTGCGGCCCTCTGACGCGCTTCCTGACCCAGGAAATAGAATTAACACCTCGGCCCTAAAACTGCGGGGCCTCGGTCAAAGTCACATCTGTCTGCCCTGCGTCTCATGTGCAATAATACCGAGAGCTAAGAGAATAAATTTGAGACTTAACAGACCCTCTACTTAACTTTATACAACACACATCGGGCTTAAACTTCCTCTGCTCTGGGTCGGGCTACTTCATCACTTCAGATGTCATCGGTCTAAGTGTAAAACGCTGCCAAACATCACTGCAACAAAATGAAAAAGTATCAATCTCCAATGTGGACTTTTTCGATTCTTTAATGCTTTATTCACCTGTCCTTGGAATATGACACGAAATATGTAAACGTTTCTGTTATTGTGTTTTCTTTTGTAGCTCATGTAGAAACGCATGCTGTGAAGAATCATAGAAATGATTTATGTTATCATTCGTAGCATTCGCGCTAGCAGCGTTTCTCTGAAGGCTCAAGAGGAGACACAGACATGCCGGACAACCTTGCACCGTCACAGATAATACGTATTTCCCCCGTCGTGCTCCAGAAGCGGTACGGCCCGTTCTCCAGAGTACCTTGCAAAATATAAATGTACTCCGCGTGAAATGTATTACCTACCACGAGAGCGTTTTTAAGTAGGGACCCCTTTCCGATGTCAAACGGACAGTAAATTAAGAAAGGAAAAGAAGAACGGATTATCTGTTTATTAGTTATTTTATGGCGGCCGTATTTTAGAAGAAATGGCTCTTGAAATTCTTTGGTTGAAAAGTGAGCTGTCTGTTTTCTTCATTAGATGCATGTGCTCGCTCACAGACTGAATAACTGGTTCCTGGCTTTAAATGCTTCACGTGTTTGTGTTTTAGTCTCACATTGTGGATTCCCGGGTGAGTTTTGAACAGACGTCCCTGCAGAAGGCCATAAAACAACAACTTTTTTAAACCTTAATCGTCTCCGTTGCACCTAAGCGACCTCTGTGGTGCTTTCTCACACATATCGATCCATTTAGAGGTTTGGATTTCATGCTTTTGTGGATATTGAGCAGATGTTTTTAAAAAGTCTTTGACTTTATAGCATGATACAAACAATGCTGTTGATCCTGATGTTAGAAGTGGTTAGAAAACTAGTTGTGATTTATTATTAGATGGCATATTTATACTGTGTATTGCATAAAATAGGCAGTTATTGTTTTTCCCAGAATACTTTGGCGAAAAGACAAGACTCTTCATCATGGTGTGTGTGTGTGTTTATGGTTTAGGAGGACACAAATAACATTATACACATGTGTGATGTGTACATTTTTTACTCACATTTTTATTCCTGTGGTGTTTTGATATCACTGATTTACAGTTTTGATTTTGGTCAATGTAAAATGTAAATAAAAATATTGTGTTAATTTTCATTATATTTTTTCCCTACAGTACTTTGAGGTGCCATTTGACTCGAACATGAATCGTACCAAAAACAGACCTCTGGTCAGAGGACAAATAAGGTAAGCTTCTTCAAAACCATCTTATATATAATTTGATACTCTTTCTAACTGGGAAATTAATGATTTATCAAACAGTATTTTTCATATAAAGAAACTAATTACAGACCTCCAGGACCCATTACAGTCTTATCAAATCTGATCATCTCATGGTCCTCTAATGATCAAACAACTCTATATCATATCTATGATATATAAAATAAATTTGCCTGGACCTAATTTTTGGTTCTGAAGCACAGCCTTAGATGTCATTGTTGTGGTTTGTAAAGAGTCACTGCCGTATAAACTGGCTTCCCTACACGCATTATGTAACGTCATTTACTCTACATTGTTCTCAAGTAGCCTAATGTTTGTGTATAGCCGAGCCTGACGGTATCAGAAACTATACGCCATTGTCTGATATCTGTATCGCCGTCCAGCCGCTCGCGCACCTGTCCTGCGTAACCTGACCCAGGTGTGTGTAGAGGCGTGTCTCTCTCTTTTTCCTTCCATCGCTTTTTCTCCTGTCGTCTCATTCTGCCGCACTTGCCCTGCTTTTTGTTTTTATTTTTATTTGTCAGGCCTTTGGCTTTAATAAATGTTTTTCAAGCTGGGTTCAGACACGTGTGTTCTTACTGCTGCACCAAAACTTAAATATAAAATTATTTTTTGACATTTACATTTAGGCATTTAGCTGATGCTTTTATCCAAAGCGACTTACAAATATTAGGAGACAATGAAGCGACACACCAAAAGAGGAACAATAGTACTAAGAAGTGCTTTCCTAAGTTTACAATGTTTTGCACTTATCATTAAGAAAGACAGTCATTGATGTCCAATTTGCATTTCGTATATGCAATCTGGCAACCATAACATGCATGCCATCTCTGTCGCTTTTGAGCAGATTTTTTAATTGTACATCACAGAACCTGAACAACTGCATTAATGACTGCGTTAATGATTTGTTTTTGTGTGTCATAACAACATATCTTCCCCGTTCACCTCCAAACCTGAACACAGACGCACAAAGTACAAACAGTCATGTCATCTTCAGCAACATATCATTACGTCCATTAGATCCATCCTAGTGAAACATATTTACACACACACGCTCGCCCATCTGACAGTGTGTTATTACACTCTTTGATGTTTGCGGCTGTCTTACATCATAAGAATGTGTCGGAGGTGTGTCTTGAAGACTGACACGCTATATCTCTCACGAAAGAGATGTGCAACGTTCTTAAGATCGGTGGGAAGATTTATTTATTATATTGTTTTCATTTCTTTTAAAGTGTTTGAGAATTGGGTTCGATTTCTGAATGAAACATACTAATAAAATATATGTGAATAATTATATGTGAAATTAATGTGAAAGTATTCCAACTCCAAATGTAAAAGTTTGTGTTCGATTGAATGACAATTTGACAATTGTATATATTTTCATATGATTCCTCTTTATATATTTATAGTTAATATGAGAATTTTTGTTCGATTGAATGACAATTCGTTTGTATATATTTTTATATGATTCCTCTTTATATATTTATAGTTAATATTAAAACAGGACTGAAAAAGGCGACTAAGAAAGATTCATTGTTTTTTAAATATTTCCCTGCCATTTGAGACCATCACGTCATACAGGCATTTTATTTCATTACATTACAGTAAAATATTTTCACTTCAATATATAAATGAACAGTAACTTAAACCAAGTTTATTTGTGACAAAGTTAGATAAGCCCTTTTTCATGACATTGAGGAAATTCCAGTGGTTTTGCTCCAAACGTTAATAGCCTCAACAGCTGATCTCATCCTTTAAGTTATGGAGCACATATAGACTGTAAAACCCCTAAACCACATAAAACAGTCATAACAATGATAATAGCATTAGAATGGAATCTCCTGCTGTTGGGCAGAACATTTAACCTCTTTTCCTCTCCGCTTTGGTCTCTGTCTCGATGCCCGTCTAATTTATGAAGCAGTTAGCTGTGAATTTGAACCAGACGCCTGCGCAGGACTGCAGGACTGCCTTTAATAAAAGGAAGGAAGTGGTTGTCCGATAGAAGCGTCTGTGGTGAGGAGAGGTTTAATCTGAAGCAGAGACGCAGAACGCTTGATACAGTTTATCTTACAAGCTGATAATATAAGCGTTTACTTTGTGTTGCACAAAATATTTTGGTTTCTTTATAATGTGCTTCACATTAAACTTATTGAACATAAAGACTTATTGTAAAGGGATCTTATCATATCATGAGAAATCATTTTTTTGTTGAAGTCAAAACTTGAGATTATAAAGAATCTCTTCATTAGCATCAGAAAAATGGATCATGTCATTTTGAGAGTTATAGAAATACAATTTTCCTAAAAAATATATACATTTTTAAATCTGTGTACAGTCTTGTGACTCCTAAATTCTCTTTGTGTTTCAGTCCACTCCACGCCGTGTCATTCGCTCTTGCGTGTGGGATTCCAGGTGTGACCCTGTTGACCCTGTGCGTGAACCCCCTGACGGGTTTCCTGGGTGCTCTGAACATCTTTCTGTACACGTGCTGTTACACTCCTCTGAAACGCCTCAGCATCACCAACACATGGGTGGGTGCCGTGGTGGGCGCCATTCCACCTGTAATGGGCTGGACGGCAGCCACTGGCTCTCTGGATCCAGGTACATAATACTTTCACATGCACAGACACACTTAAACCCAAAGGCGGTTTATAATATGCACTGGTTATTTGATTTTAGTGCTCACCATATGCAGCACTTCTGGCACGGACAAAGAATGAACGAGGACAAACGATAAAAGTCCACAATTTTTATGAAGAACAATATAAAGAGTAAATTGTGCCATTACAGCAGATTTTACAATATAGCACAAAGTATTTAGGCACAGATGTACAATGAAATATTTAGAGATAATTGTTAGTGTTAATGCAGAAATGCATCATTACAGTCTCAAAGCTGAATGTTAGTGTTTTGAGCAGGAAGTTCATATCAGACTCGCACTGAAACGTGTCCTTGGTCCTGACAGGCTTCTTTGTTATTTACAGCGCTATCACAGTCTGTCCCACAGTTCAGGTTTTGTATTAACTCCAAATATGTCTCTGTAAAATACATCTGTCTCTCGTATCGAAATACCGACTCGTCTTTCTCAGCACAAGGTCACTGTCCCCTTACGAGTTTTGTAGTTACATACACACCAAACATCCTGTTATTCTAAAGATGCTTCTTGCCCAAAGTGTTTATGGAACACAGCAGGGGGTCTGTGACCTGTTTTGCAAACTGTGTGTGTTGTTGAGACAACCATGAAGTTTACTTTAAATCTAAGGGCTAATTATTAAGTGTCCTAGCGGAAGAAAGTTGAGTCGTGTTTTCCAGAGGATCACAAGCTCACTCGCTCAAAGACAGCTTTATGTGTTATGTTCTGCTACTCGTGAACGGGCCGGTGTTTGTGCCGTATCATCTTTCCACCGTGAGTTTTGAGTTCAGGTCAATGCTGTTTGTTTTCTGCCCAGCAGGATGTGACGGATCTTTGCTGTGATGGAGCACAACATTTATTTGTGTTTTTAAAATCTGATGGTCCAAAAGGTTTTTCCAAAGTGTTTAATGTGGTTCAGATGTTAATATTTGCTGGTTTAAACACTCATGTGAGGTCTCTCTCAAAGTTTTTAAAGCATTTGTTTGTCATAACAGTCTATATTCCTCATAAATGAACACATGAAAATTAAAAGAATAAATATTTGATGTTCTCTGAAGAGTCATCTCTTCTTTATTTGTTGGGTATTATTGCTTCTGGTTTGTGCATTTTAATTCACAGAAATCCTATGAAGTATGTCAGCTTTTATGTCAGAAGTATTCCATTTTTTAAATAGATAACTTATGCATAGACAGATTTTTTCTATGTCTGGGCTTAATTAAATATAAACAGATTATCGTTAAAGACAGCGGATTTTAGAATCGGAGTATTTAAAATGTTCTGCTGTTCTTGTTTTATTCAGGTTCTCCTCCACGCTGTCATTTCCTGCTTGTACACGTGTACACACTTTCTCCACTAATAGTGTTGAAATATGACTGAGATTTTGTTTGTTTATTCACTCCTTTTGCACTTTTTCTCTCTCTCTTTTCCTCTCCAGGAGCACTCTTACTGGGAGCGTTCCTGTTCTCTTGGCAGTTTCCTCACTTTAACGCTCTGAGCTGGAACCTGAGAGAGGACTACTCACGCGGCGGCTACCGAATGATGTCCGTCACCCATCCCGCCCTTTGTAAACGCGTAGCCCTCCGACACAGCGTGGGTCTGATCGGGCTCTCGGCTTTGGGTCCCGTGCTGGACGTCACCACCTGGACTTTTCCTTTAGTGTCGCTGCCGATTAACCTTTACATCAGCTACCTGGCCTTTCGGTTCTATCGCCACGGTGACCGGCAGAATGCCCGCAAGCTCTTTTTCTGTAGCCTCTGGCACCTGCCCATGCTGCTTCTGCTGGCGCTCACCTGCAAGAAGAGCCGAGCGACCCGGGACGAGGCGGATGTGGCCTCCAGTACTAAATCTCTGGCTCTGTAGAGCTAACGCAGCCTCTCGTATGGCCGTTGACATCATTTTCAGCATTGCTGACCTTAAAATCTTGAAGGAAAGAAAGCATACCAAAGCTTATGCGATTTGGAAAAGGAAAGAAAATACAAAGCGCGCATAACGGCCGTAACTTTTCAACACTGTTATTGAGGTTTCTGTGATGGAAACATACACACATTTAAAAATCTCTGATGTCACTCAGGTATCTCGTACACAAATCAATGCTGTGTGTGTAAATACATTATATATTTATTGGATGTAGTCCTGTGTTTGTCTATAAGCATATTGATATTAGTCAATATGATCATAGACAATTCATGTACAAAATAAACTTCATATGGACTGTATGTACGTGTAACGTGGAAGTAAAAAAACGAATGCATCATATACATGTAAATAATAGTTTCAAATTTGGTTTAATGTGGTCATTGCTGTGGACATTTTTGCTTGATGCTTTAAAGAACAGCTTTGTTATGATGCAAATAGAAACACAAGCATGCTGGGAGTAAGAACATTATTCAGTTTTTCTCTAACTATTGGGTAAATTAGGACATTCTTTAAAAGGTTAAAAAAACTAAAATAAATATTAATTAAAATAAATAAAGATTGTAATTTCATAAATAAATATTGTAAATAAATATTGTGTTTCACTGCTAGCTCAGTCTCTATTTTGCATCCCTGTTTAAAACTCCGTCCCTCTGAGTTTTCTGAAATACTGAATAATCGCTTTACAGAGCTCTCTATAAATCAATTTCAATAAATCTAACAATGGTAAACTTAAATGCAAATAAATGTAACAAAGTGTTTAATACAATTTTTAGCCATTCAATCTTTGAGTCCACGTTTGCTTCGTGTGATTGGTGCAGCTCTGTGTGTTCATTCTGCATTCAGAGCCTTCCTGGTTTACTTCTGACCTCACTGTACAAATGACTTATAAGACAGGAAAGAACAGAGTTCTTTGAAATAAAATGTCTTGTGATTAACTTTGTGTTTGGATTTTGATTTGAAATGTTTGAAATTCAGTAACGGTTTGCTTTGTACCATCATTAAGGTTGTGAAATTTTGGAGACTTCCTATCAAAATTAAGGAAGCAAATATGTTTATATTTATGTTTGTATATAATATAGTTTATAAAAAATTACCCCAAATTTCTAACTAATTCTCATAAATTCCTGTTAAAATGGTAACTTGGAATATTTCAGCAAAACAAAATTGAGTCTTGCTGTAATTTTGTGTTTGTTTCAGGTACTGTAGTTTATTTACTGCAGTTAACCATGAATTACAGAATTCATCTGCAGGCCACGCCTGGAAACAATGTCTGGCCGCTCCGGACACATTTGGCTAAGATATCAGTCCATATAATCTCTTAAGCATCGACCTCTGCACCTGTCCGGCTGTAACACTTGATACCTCTTTGCCGTTTCCTTCCCAGTTGTGTTCTGTGGTTCCACTTCTCTCACCACCTTCATTAGACGCCTGCATACTGTACGCTGCTTCCCAACCGGAGAGATTTCACCAGCACGGCAGGGCAAGACATTCCACCCTCGTAAAGGTCCGGTCTGGATGCAGCCAGTGCTCGAGCGTTTCACATCACAGATGGATAAAGAGGGAAAAAGAGAGAAACAGCTGTTCCCAACATGTCAATAGATTAAATAGCAGTTCCAGCCCTCCTGGGGTCCATGGACTCTCCCACCACGATTTTACGGCTTCCGCTGTGTAGGGTTGTCGAGGTGGGCACCCTGTGTGGGATGAAGGACGGACGGTTTCATAGCCAAGCGTCGTAATGGATGACCTGCGTGGTTATTAGGGTATTGTGGTATTTATTAATATTGTCTTTAAAACGCTACATGTTTTTTCTTTACTGGATGCTTTGCTCCTTAGCAGGCCAAACAGGCATCAGTCTTGATGAATGCAATAACGGAGTAAAGGTAATAATCTTTTTTTCATGGAAAAATAATGTTTACGAGTTTCTCACCATGCATTCATTCATTATGAGCTCTGTGTGAACTCTCAGGACATTTCACATAATGATCTTTGGCTTTCTGTGGTTTTTCCTTATGCAGCTTGGATTCTCATTACCGTTTTAACAGCCTCTCAGACCTTCATTTCTTACAATGGCAACAGGTGGATTTCTCCTCTCTTTTCATTTACAGGCAACAAAATGCTTTGAAATGTAACACTGAGATGCAGGATGATTCTGTTTCAAATGCTGAAAAAGATACATGTTTACTCGAGTTAGTCTGGAAATCAAAATGAACAAGTTAAAAATTATTTCTATGTAACTCTAAATGCTGAGTGACAGCTATAAACAGTGTTTTATATGTATCTAAAATACTCTTTAACTGCTCTGTAAGCATGTTAGGCAGAATGACAAACATTTTTGGCAGACTTGGGCAACATTGCATCAAGTATTCCTGGCACAAATTGAGCAGGGAAAACAGTGTAAAGGAAAGCTTTTGTAATTGATTTATACTCACCACTTGCTTGAAATCAGTCATGGGGTGGACTAATGTGTCTTAAGTCAAATATTCTTCTTTCAAGCTCACACAGATATATTTTTCTTAAGGGAGTCACTCGTTCTCTCGTGCGCACAGTGACTTCAATCTTTAGACAGAAAAGTCAGAAAAGTCTTAATGTCTGTGCCAAAGTCAGTAATGATTTAGAAGTATACATTATTATTATTATTTGGAAAAATACTGCAGTGATTTTAAAGATTTTACCATGTTAATTTCGTTTAAAAGGATATCCGTTAGCCTATAGATGGAGAGGAACTTATATATTTATATATTTCATCTGATAAAACTCAAATTAAACGGATAACATTGTGCTTGTCGGTATTTTGGTGCTGTGTTTGTGCTGATTCACAATTAAAAAAAGTTTTTACATAAACTTTTAAATTTGCTTTGGATAAACTTTCTAAATTACTTAAAATTCTAAAAAAGCTTTAAACTTTGGCTACGTGTTTTTTTTTTTTTAAAGGCAATTGCGCACGATTTGTTTTCTAAATGGATTGTTGGTTCGCCGTTTAAACAATAATATAAATCATTTCATTGACTTTTACTCTCTGATAATCTGATATATAGTTGTTTCTGTTTTAGTATTAGCTCACATTGTGTTAGTTAGCGAGAAACACTTTCTAATAACATTTGGTTAAAACTGGAACATTATAAATTGCGTTATTTAAGGATAAAATTGAATATAATAAAAATACAATTTGAATAATCTGAATTTACATTGTCCAACCTGTAGCATTGCTTTTTGTTTTGCAGTTTAATGCATGTCTTTTCTTTCTACATCGACGCTTCAGTTTTACTTCATATGGTTTATTGTAAGTGCAAAGAAAATATCAAATTACTGTGAAAACTTTCTAAAATCTGAACTCTGGATTTTTTTTCTACTTAAATCTCTTTTAGGAAAGCGCAGCTACAAAAATAATAAAATACTGAGTTTGAGTTTTGTTTAATTAAACTGCTGATTTTCCGCACGCCAGAAATACAATTATAAATAAATATTAGGATAAAAATGATCAAAAACTTAATTAAATTTTATATCCCGTTCTTAAGGCAAGTTAAAGTTAGAAATATTTAATTACAAATGTTTAATAAATGGACCGATCAAAGAAATATAAACAATCCTATTTTTGCTATTTTTTAATATTTAATATCTATATTATGTAGATAATTAAGATGACAAGATTTTTTATGGACTTTGTTACCTTTATTTTTCTAGCCTATAATTAAGTTTTATCATTAGAAGATTGTAAAGTTGTGATTTTAAATTCTCATTAGTTATTTAAGTTAAAGGGCAGATCTCCTCATGCGTTGCTAATGTGTTTCAGGCATCTAAATATTTGTGTCTGCATGGTTTGACCTATTTAAGTAGTCAAATAACTGGGTGGTTGTTAAACTTTTGTGACACTTTTGTATGTAGTTTGTCTCGCTTCATATTAAGTTATTTAAATCTGCCATGTCTTAACGCATCAATGTAGAATGTGTTTGTTTATGTATTTAAATTTGTATAGTGATAATTTAGTAAATTAACTTAGAGCACATTATTTGTATCTCCGTAATATTTTGTTTCTCATATTTAAAATCTATAGATACTTTTTTAATTATGTTAACATCCTAAACTGTTTGAGTTGCTTAAAATGTGTAACACTTTTGGAAACTCAGTAATGAGAATAAAGGAATTTCAGTCTAATGTTTCTCTATCCAATAAGAGCATTTATTCAGCTCCGCGACCAAGGGTCTCTTCTAAAGTCTCCGCCCACATCGTCTTCTGATTGGCAGGATGTTTTCAATAGCTCCGCCATTATTCAAATCTCTGCGCACCGATAGGCTGACTCAACTGTCACTCAACAGCATCAGCGCTCTATAAGGACTAGTGCTCCTCTCCGTGCGCTCAGTCTCTCACGGTGCTGGACGGGACGGGGATGCGACGGGCAGCAGCTTTCACCGCTCGATTTCGGAAAGGCAATCAAGTGCACCGGTCGCTTTCGTCAGTTTTCTCGTTTATATACGTAGCCATGGCAGAGGATATTTAATTAAAATCGAATTCGTAGATGTTCGGTCCACTTTGGAGTAGTTTATTTAATTGGTGTTTATTTTATTGTGCAGTAATGGCTCGTAAAGACAGCGGGGATTCCTGAGGCTGGACAGGGACAGAATTGTACTTCAATATGTCCGGCTGGAGTGTGAAGGTCTATGCGCACAGGGCTTATGGAATATAGCCTGTTCTGTCACCATCTTTACGCGCTCTCCGTCAGTCCCGTGAAAAAGAAACTCGGGCTCCTAATCATCATGCTGCTCCTCTGGGTCTACATGCTGTACTCCTGCGTGGGTTACTGTGCCACCATGCCATCAAGTTTAATC
Organism: Beaufortia kweichowensis; assembly: GCA_019155185.1. Classification (NCBI taxonomy): domain Eukaryota; kingdom Metazoa; phylum Chordata; class Actinopteri; order Cypriniformes; family Gastromyzontidae; genus Beaufortia; species Beaufortia kweichowensis. Next base: position 15,584,579 of record CM032808.1, on the reverse strand, counting down.
GTGGACAATGCTCGTAATAACCGAGAGACGGACTTCGTCGGGAAATACGCAGAGGCTGAAAGTGTCCGAACGGACCCGGTGATGTCCAAACTGCTCTCCAGACCGCAGAGCTCGTGGACGGACTTGGAGTCTGATTATGATGAACCAACCTTTAGGAGGTCTCCCAGAGGCTTCTCTAAAAATGAAGTGGAGCTGGACCGAACGGACGAGTGGGAGGACGGGCGAGGAGGAGAGCAGAGAGCCTCTTCGCTGTCAAGTTTCTCCAACGGCTCGGGCAGTAAGAAGCTTCCTCAGGCGATCATCATCGGTGTGAAGAAGGGCGGAACGCGCGCGCTGCTGGAGTTTCTGCGCGTGCATCCTGATATCCGAGCGGTCGGAGCGGAGCCGCACTTCTTTGACCGGAATTATGACAACGGGCTGGACTGGTACAGGTAAGAGCAATAATAATGGCTGAGAAAAAACTTGTATCACTATACACGTGAGGCTTTATAGTTTTCTTTAATTAGGTTAATTATAAAATTATAAAAGGACTTTCCCTTAAAGACAACTTTTGCCATTTTATTTGTCTAATAAGACACTAAAGCTTTTCTTTACGATGGAGACATTTGAAGGAAAATTGGTCCTCACATGTCTAGTGAAACAAGTGAAATACACTCCAAGAAGTTCAATGACCTCAGATTCAGACTTAAAAACTGAGAATGTCGATTACTGTGATATAATAGGGCGATATTTAGTGTGTATAGTTTTTAATTCATTCTTTTTTTTAAATAACATAAATCATGCTTTTTCTGAACTTTAACAGTCTATACGGGGACTTGGTGAACTACAGTGACCCCGTGGAGTTGCATGAATTATTTCGCCATAAATGAACATAAATCAAATGTCAAATATCCTCAACCCTATTTTTATTTATTTACTTATTTATTTACTTTATTATCGTTTGTCGTTCTTTTGTCTGGCATATATCTGATTTGTATTAAGGCATTTGACTTTTTTGGCCTAATCTCAAACCTATTTTACCTTATTCTATGCATATATTTCACATCAGATGTAATGATCTCCTATGATTATACAATGGTGGAATGCTCTGGATGGTTTGCATTTATTCCATATTTTCAGGAAAAAGTTGTAGTCAAGCCTTTGAGAAAAACAGACTTTACACGCAGTAGTCGTAGTTCTCAGAATCCAGATTAAACGTTTACTTTGGTTTGCTTGTTGCTGCTACTGTTAAACTTTTAGACTTTGCCCAGATATTTAGGGTAGATAGAAGTGAACTCGGATTTGTTGAACACGGTCCTTTACATACACATTAATTCAAACTGATATTATTAAAATAAACATAATAGGCCTCGAACAGTCGGTAATTATAGATTTTGTGATTGTAATAGTTTGAGAGACGATGCGTATCTGACCGCAGATGTTGCGCAGTGGTCTCTATTGGACACACCGGATCATTGCAGGTTAACGGACCTGTACTTTTCCTTTCACTTTTACAACTTTTCAGATGTAAATTATGTTGTATTTTTAAAAGCAGACACGTTGGCTTTACCCTTAAATTTCCAAAAGGCCGGTGCAACCAATTTTAGAGCAATTAAATAAGATTTTTGTAAGATTTTTTTGGTCATCTGAATGGTTAGAAATAAAAGAATAATAATATGAAAAGTATGCATGCCAGAAGAATGTTATATTGGCTGGGTCAATAAAATACGTGCCTTGTCAATGATGTAGCTGACATGTTTATAATGGCCTAAGTGAAAGTTTAGCTGAATGCAGCTGTATTTATCTTTTTAAACTGTTTACAGCAGGGTATTACAAACTGTAAAATGTGTTATATATTATTTCTGTTTTTTGCGCAATTATTAAAGAAAAGCAAATATAGTTTTAGTGTTACTATTGAGCATGTTTTGAAAAGTAATAAATGGCACATTTATTCTAGTGAAGTTTTAAAACACACTATATATAAGAGCCAATAAATTACTTAAATTTGATGTGATTTAACTTTTATTAATGCCATTTATTATTTTTTCATTTTGCATTAGGGTTTGTTAGCTTTATGTTAGACTTCCACAAATAATTAAATATTCAGTGTTCGAAAGTAAATGTGATTTTTATGAATATATATATATAAAGTGTATAAAAATGAAACCTATAAACGAAAGAAAGAGTGATTTATTGCACGAGTGTCTTTGGTTACCCCAGGCCCCGGGCGAAAAAAGTGGATAAAATAGTCCGGGATCGCCTGTCTCTCTAGACAGATTTGGGGATGGAAACTCCAGCGCTTTAAAATATATACGACGTTTCACGACCCCTGTAAAAAGGGATGGATGAAAGAATAACGTTGTAGTGAATGCTCGGTGGCCCAGCCTTGATAAAAAAAGACAGTAATATTCATGCATGTTAAAAGAAAACCATTTATTTAATTATTTAAATATCGGAGCCTCACTTTGTCTCATGCAAATTCATCCAAAATGTCCATTGTCAGTCCGGTCCAGCAGAATACTAAACACGGTCCTGAACCTGGTTTTGCTTTGTTAGATTAAATTATTATTATCCCACAATATGCAATTAACTGGGCAAAGTAATTAAAAGTGTTAATTGTAGCAAAAAGGATAGGGATGTGGGAGGGTTCACTTAAAATACATAAATATTCGAGAAATTCGTATATAGCACTCAGTGTTTATGCTCCTAAATGTAAAAAGTTATTCTAAGATGACACTAGATCTCCTAAAGAAAGAGAACCAGGATATAGTCTTTGAGAAGGTAGTTGTGCAAGGAAAGAGAATCTTCCTAAAGTTATTTTATCCCTGAGAAATTCTCTAATGTGAGTTACACAGTTGATTGAAAGTGACTTTTCAAAGGCCAATTAGCAGATTCATTGCATATAAAAACTGAAGTGAAAGTGATAGGGTAGATTGTTTCTTTTCCACTCATCATAGGTTTTCTGCATCTCACGTTTTGCTCGATTCGCATTTACCATTGCAGCTGGTTTGAGTTGGATATGCGATGCCACAACGAAATTCTATATCTGGGCACTGCTGTTTCGGTTGAGGATACAGCACACAAACAAATGCAGACCTTTTTATTTTTCTCTCTCTCCGACTTGTGATGTAATGTAAAGCTGCATTAGAGAAGTTTTGCAGAATAAGAGTAATTAAAAGATAAAAGTGTTTGAGTGTCTGCTGTTGAAATACAGCTGGCCGGCAAACATTCGGTCCCATACATAGTAGTGTGTTAGATTTGCTGTGTACTAAAAAAAGTTTATAGTGCAGATGTATGCACGGTGTATTTTAAAGTCATCCCAGTTCATGGAAAGCATGCAAGCTATCTTTAATGAGGTCGGGTCTAGTCCATTTTATTTGCACACATGTGTTCACAATACACATTCTTTAAAGTGGTTTTATAGGAAACCTTCGTTTTTTTCTTTGTCAATGTTTATTAAAAAATCGTGATTGATCTTTTAAAGTAAGATGTCAGATATTGTGCAACAGAGAAAGGGAGATGACAGACGAGCTTTTGTTCTTGAATACTTGTTAGTCCGGTTTGTACAGTTTTAGATTCTGTAAGTATGGTGTATGATTTGTGAGATCTACAGTGTATGAACCAGCATTATCTGTAAGCACTTCACTTTTTTTGTTTTGTAACAAACTTCTACTCTTAAGTGTATCGCAACCGTCAGTTTATTTGTAAGATATATCACAGTATAATGTAAACAGACTAAAATCAGTGTGAGTTAAAATATGGTGTAATAATGCAATTCTGCTTTTAACATTTCCAAATATTTTTCTGATTTGTGAGGTCTTGCAAAAATCCATCTTCACATTTTGCTGCTTTCGCAGTTTCTTTTTCTTCCAGAGGCTCTAATGATTTAATAAGCGGTTGAGTTGGCTTGACAAAAATCCCACCCACCCAACAGACAGGATCTTAGCTGGACCGACGAGCGTTGCGGAGGCTCTCGTGCTGTGGGTGACTTATAAATTACATAATGTTTAAACCTACCAGCAATTTAGTAAGTCAGGCAATAATGAAAAGCCAGCTTTTCCAGTGTGTGACTTATAGTCTTCCTGCTTTTGGTTAAAGATGTATAGTTAGGAATAATCCTGTTTTTTAGTGTTCAATCCCCAAATCCATCCTGAGATTACGGGTGAGTTTTGTGAATAGCAGTCTTTAACACAATCCGTAACCGCAGACTAACAAAAAGAGAAGTGAAGCATTGTTCCATGAGAGGCAGAAAATCTCCTTCCGAGAACGCTCTGTCACTTGAAAGTTCTTGACTTTAAAGTTATTATGACCCCCTGCCACCTCATCCAGATGAGGAGCCCATCCATGCAATGGTCAGTTCTGGATGGATGCACCTGCTTTTGTACCCACACTCCAGGGAAGTTTACGCTAGCATGTAGGTGACCCATACGGACGCCTCTTTCCGGCTTCTACAAAGCAGGGCCCATCCTGTCTAAGTGGAGCTGTGAAAGATCAAACCAAAGATCAAAGTTTAGATGTGCATACTGGGTGTGTTGGAAAACAGTAAGCTGTAGACACTGGTTGTAGTGGCGATGTTTGGTGACTGATTTTGTAACTGAAACTTTTTGGCACACGCATAGAGTAGCACAAACGAATGACTGAAGTCAGTTCAGACCCTGTGGGACTAGATGTATTGATTAGTTTACGCTGAGTTGGGTACTGTGTGGTATAGGGTTAAAGGTCTTTGTGGCTTGCGTTATCTAAGAATCTGTTTAGCAGCATTGCCTCTGTAAAGACCATCTGCACTGCAGGTGAGACCTGATCAACCCTGCATCATTTCCAAAAAATACATGCACGCACGCACACAAACACACACACACACACACACACAGTGTTCTTTGTCCCCATGAAATGATAGGAGTACGTTTAGGGATACACATAAGTCACCTACTTTAAAGTAAATCTTGCATTATACTTATGAAGTAATTTTGGCAATTGTTGTAAATTCTTTGAAAGCTGTTTAGTTTTATAGTATAATAATCTTTCTCTCAGCTGGATCTGAACCTTAACCTCTCATCCATTCAGCAGTCAACACCGGCTGAGGACATTCAAAGGATCGTCTCTGAACAATACCTTAGTGTTGGCTAAACTGACCAGCATCCTTTAGACCAAAGGAAATAATTTCCTTTTGTGTTCAACCACAGGTCCATTTCTAACAGTCTTCCTAAAACGTGAGCTACTCAACGGGTCTGTGGTTTTGCTCTGTTTTTTTTTTTTTACCTTTCTTTTTCATTCTTGTCCTCCTCTTGTTTCCTCTAAACCACAGTTACCAGGTAACTCACTCATCCGATGTGCCATTGTGTCCCGAGTATAACGATGAACAATTCAATGTTTGACATATTTTTAATTTTTGCTTGTATTTTTCCATTTCCTTTTGTGTAATTTTATAGTTGGGGGGGAACCAAATTGCTCATTGCTCAGTCAATATATGAAGATATTAAGGTTATATTTTAACAGAATGTTCTTTACATTATGTAGGATGATTTTATGTAGAAAACAGTAAATGACCAAAAATGTTTTCACAGGCAATGTCACATATCTCATAAAATCTGGGTGAGAAACTTGATCTTAAACTTTTGACCCATAGTGCACATCTCAGAAACACAAACTTGTGTGTCTAATGCTCTTTGCATCCCACATTAGAACCGGGCCCCACATCGAGCTTCGCATCAGGCCTCAGTGCCCACAAGAAGCCACATTGGTCCAGACAGAGAAGAAGAGAGCGGGGGCCCTCACTGTCCCCCGCATGAGCTGGCGTGGCTTTACCAATGGGTTAGGCCAAGCAGGGAGTGTCTGAGACTAAAGAAAGGAGCTTTCATTCACCAAATTATCACTGGCTAATTGTGAAAGGGGTGGCCTGGGGTGTAGAGAGCCACTGTGGTGGTCTGCCATTCATATACTGCTGTCCCCCCCAGAGAAAGGAAAATAACATGCCAGCCCTATGTAGGAGTCTCCTACTGGATGATAGAATAGAGGCAGACAGTGGCCAACAGGAACTTTATGTCAACCACTTGTGTTTCTGACCTTCCCACTGAAAAAGTGCCTTTCATAGATACGTACATACACAAGTGTACACGGATAATGAGAATGAGGGCAGGGAGTGTTTTCCTGTGTTTGTTCCAACATGCACTTCTATGTTTCATACTTTCTTGGCTTAAAAAAATCATTTGCATATTCCCACTGTGACTTGGAAAAGGAGAGATTTGAGACCCTTTTGTACGGACCCCCTCTGATCTTGCCATGAATTGGACCCTTTTTAAACGAGGTGATAATTTGGATGTTGGATGTCAGAATAATGCTAGCCTTCCTCCTCCAGCCGGTAAACGCTCATTTACTATAGCTAAATAAATAGTCTTTACAACATTTAAAGAAGCCTGCGGGCCTACAGCGCACAGATCCCAGTATGGTTCAGTAATCGCTGGCTCATGTCTCCAACCAGGTCTGTCCTCCCGAGTGTGAGATCATCAGAGCTCATTTTGTAAAAGTCTGACACCCTAAGGAGGATTATTAGTAGACGGAGTGACATGTGAGAAAGCAGCTAGCGCTGGGAAGGAATTTGACCTGGGTCGTACACAGTAACAGTATCATAGAAAACTGTGATGGTGGTAGATGATTTGGAGAGGCGCTGTGTTTGTTTGTGTGTGTATCTCTGTGTGAGGAAAGTGAAAAGCAGAGCGTTAGGAGACGTAGAGACCCCCTAAGGTTTCCATTAACCTCAGCGCGAAAAGAGCAGACAATTAAAGGAACACACACACTGCTGATGTGTCCACAGGAGCACAGCGTGAACCGAGCTCCAGGGCAACAAAGCCAGTGTCTCCGGCGTCCAGTAGCTGTCATCTCTTTTGTCCTCACACTTTCTCTTTCAGCCTTTTAATATCGTAGTAGACTTTCTCATTTTTTTGGGGAAAAAGACCAGCTCTTAAGGAAAGCAAAATTACTTCCTTTATGTGCCATATTATTTGTTATTTATGTTGCATCAGTATTCAGTAATCCTGTATGTTTTGCCATCAACATTATAGTCATATCAATATCAAGAGTTAAAATACTTTTTAGACGTTTTTTAGAGACAAACTGGACATAAGTTTTCTGTTCACTCTTTCTCAGTTTCATAGGCCATTTCTGAAACGTCTATTCAAATCTGCATTATGTGGTTTGAATGGATTGTCCTGTTGGCACAGAAAACCCAGATCTTGTTTCTTGCTGAACCGTAAGGCCTCCTGGAAAACAGACAGCAGAGAAAAAGCGAAAACATCTCAACGTCCCCTCTGAAATAGCCGAACCCTGAAATCAAAACCGCACCTGTGACATCCGTACAGGCCGATTACAGTCAGCAGAAAGGTTTGACAGCGATCTCTCCGTGTTTCACGGCTGTTGTTATTTTCTCAATGAGCGCCGTGATACTAAAGCTAGGCTGTCGTCCAAATATTTTGTTAAAGTCTTTTTTAAGTCCTCCTGTTTTAACTGTGCAGTTTAATCCACGCCGGTTCTATCATCACATAATATAGCTAATTACAGGTTAGCGATGGAGAGTCGTCTGCAGGAATTTGTAAACCATTACCTGCAGACTCAAAGTAATGCAGCTGTGTTGTACGCCTCTGATGTAATGGATTGACAGACACGGAGGAAATTCCCAGCACTTTAAAGCTCACCTGTCTTCAAAAGCTACGAGAGGACTGTGTGCCAAGTAAAACAGGATGTCAAACAGGATGCTTGTGTCTTGTGTTTTGGCTTTGACGATCGACTTTGAAGGTCTTTGAAAAATCTCTGTGCCAGTATAACAATTCAGTGAGATATCAAATTCTTTCTTTCATTGGCACTCCAACATATTTATTTATTTTTATTTTTTATTGATACACTTACTACTTTTTAAATATGTAATTTATTGAGAAAAATGAATTTTTCTGCCAGTTCATTTTAAAAGTTTTAAATAACACATATATGTTTTTTAATGATTATAAGGTTAGCAGACTGTTTGGTTTTCGTATCCTCTTGGAAATGCTAATCCTTAGTAAACAAGTAAACAAGATCACCGCTGCTAGTTACACTAAACAACTAGTCTATAGACGGGTTGTGTCGTTCACTGAAAATGGAAATGAAGTGTGAGACTGAGTCCGTTAACACCCTCTACAAACACTCGGGGTAAACATTACCTTATCACTGCGGATTAACAAGAACAAGATCAACATTGGGGTGCAGGCATGATCAGCGCTAAGGGTGGATTAAATAAGAGAGCTAATGTTTGTGGAATTACTGAGAGCGGACACGGGTCACTTAACAATTCATGGTAGATATTTAGTAGTATTCCAGTGGAGTACTTAAGTACTTAATAAGGAAACAGAAACAGTTAAAATACTCTTTAAATTGACCGAGTTTTGTGTATATAGGGTATATATATATGCTAAATTACCAAAAAATAATTTTGTTTACTAGTGGTGCTTGTCAGGCAATTAAACAATCTTCTAACCCTAAGGATTATAGTTTGGCATGTAGCTTGGCTTGCAACCACTGGCTTGTTATTTACTAAAAAATATTATTATAATATTAACCTAATAATTGCAACTGCACATACTGAGCACATGAAAATGCAGTTTTACAGTTTTTTTTAGATATTTTAATTTTTTTAAATATTTTTTTAATGTTTTTATTTTATTTTATTTTAATTTTTATTTTATTTCACCATGCTTCATTTGCAAAATTTTTCACAGATTTTTTTAGTTATGATCCTAATATCTAGTATAGTGAAAGTAAGCAGTCCTGTTAAGCACCCTAGAAACCTCTCCACCTTTCAGTAAGCACTACAGCGCTGTAAAACGCACGGCCGAGCGAGAAAGAGAGCGAAGCACTTTATAACCTCCATCTTTTATTCAGAGCTGATGGCAGCCTCTTCACGCAACAGCCTCGTTGCTAACCCAGAGTAATTCCACTCAGCTGGCAGGACTGGGAGGCTGTAATTCAATGTGCAGCTCAGAACAGCCGACAGACACCCAACTCTTGTTTTAAAGAGATTTTGGTAGCTGTTGAATGGCAGCAAATAACGGCTAAACGGAGTCTGGGCAGATTGCGACTTACATAGACTGAGTTCTCGGTGATTTATGGGTGTTCTGCCCTTCTCAGAGACCGCTGTGGTTTAGAATGAGTTTGAGGGCGAGACGGAGAGCAAGAAGAGAAGAAAGAAAATGGGACTGAAATTGTGGTTGGCAAAGGAGAGCTTATGATTTTTCAGCAGATACCCTCTCTCACGATTCAGACGTTTTTGTAGAACATATTTTATATATACAGCGCTACTGGGAGGTTTAACTATATTTTTTTGCCCTTGACACCCTAAAAGGGTCTGTCTTTAACCCAAAGCCCCCCGCTCTGAGAGAAAACATACAGATTAACCAGCTCACCCTGCACTTTCTCTCCGCTATTAACGTTTTTAAGGAGACTAGTTTTGGACCATTCAAGGTCTACTTTAAGTAGATGTTTTTCCCTCAAAGCAACGATAAAGTACTTTTCCAAAAGTCTGTCATCTGTCTCAGGCATAATAATTTAATGAGAAACTAGATCAGCATTAAGGTGTAACTGTCTTTAAAAATGACTGTGAAGTCTCAGTGGATCTATTCTTGGAGAAAGGCGGGTCAGAGGTGTCTGCAATTCTCCCTGTCCCTTTATTATTTATCACTTCACGTGAGAGCCTTTCTCTGCCCGTCTAATACAGATCCAGTGACTGTCTGTCAGCTAGAATGACGGCACGACAAGCTAAGACGCACCAACACCTTAGACGGGTCCTGCGGAGACGGATGTTTACACCTCTTTATGTTCACGTCGGGGTTACACGGCAAAGATCACAGGCTGAGGAGAAACACGAGAAAACATAAACAGAGAATTAGAGAGGTTAGGTGGGAAAAAGGTAAAGCAAAGCCGTTATATTTATAAAACCGGTGAAAGTTCAGAGGAGACCTTTGGCTATTCTCATTCAGGAAATGAACTGTCAGGATAATCAAAGTGGCTGCGTTGCTCTCAAAGTACAGCTCATCCTGGCTCTAGCTCTTGCTATTTTTCTCTTATTTTGTCCTCTTGCCATCACATTACCATTCTCCCGTTGCTCGTGCTTTAAAACCCAGTTTTGCTCCACAGATTTACGGCTGCAGTTTTGCGCTGCGGTTAAATATAATGTCATGGTTCCAGGCTCTGCAGGGTGTATTTGAAATCTACAGCTTCACTTGGGTCTCTATGATGACAAAGCTCAAAAAATATTGTGTGCTGGATCAGGCTGGGAGGTGCATGGACTACCAGAAGTATCTGCACACATCAATCCATATTTCCTCCACAGGTTTTCTGGCGCAGTAATAAGAGGATGCTGATTTCATTATGTAATGTTTTTCTGTCTAATTGATGTCATAATGAAGCATCCAATGAGTATTTAAAACCACGACAATGCCAAGAATACTCACTTCTGAAGTGGCAGCGATCTTTGGCTTCAACAGGATGTTTAATTCATACTATATGGGTGTTTGCTGTCCATTGTTAGTGCATGAATGTCACATGTGTTTTTTCCAACTCTTCACTTCTGATAGTTTGAAGTGCACGGGGTGAGAGTGGCACTGCCGGAAAGACGGCCTTCTAGCCTTTGGTGGGGTGAAGTGTCACTCACATGCTTAGATCACTGTGACATCATAGTCTGGGGTTCGAGCACTGTAATCAATAGTCTGATTGTGGAAAGCAGGAGTGTATGAAGTGTGTGAACTAATGGATGGAGATGTAAAAAGTGTTTACTTTAAAAGAATAGCTCAACAAAAATTTACCCACTTTCATTTTGTTCCCAATGTCTCTGAGAACTACAGTGTAGGCATGATTTTTTGTAAATTATGATTGCATTTAATTTTTCATCTTAAATAGAGCTATCATATGGCATAGAATATAGCATACAACAATTTATACACCTTTTGTGTTTTTTTTTTTATATTTATTTTGTAAAACATATCCTAATTTGAAAATTACAAAATGCAAAATTTTGAAAATTACAAAGGTTTGTAATGGAATAACAAGGGCAGAATTGTCATTTTTGGGTGTACTGTTCCTTTAAGACTTAAGAGTCACACATTGATAGGCAGAGGCTTAAAACTTTCCTCACACAAGCACTTCAGTGTGGCTTCAGTGTAAGTGCTTTGCGAGCCTGGGCTTTGTCTTTCTGGCTTTCCCAGTGCCAAGCTGTTAAACTCATTGGCAATTAATTTAGGTTTATTTGACTGCTGAGACTTTATTACACTGCAGCTTATTTAAACAGCTTCTTAACTGAAAGCCGCTGCCTGCGCTCGCCGTGAAGCAAAAGCGAGGCTCACGGGAGGAGATGTCTATCAAAGACACACATGTGCACATGCAGGTGCTCAGATGATCGGTCTGTTTTGACTTGCTCTTTAAAACCAAACTGCAGGTATGGCCGTGTGTCTCTGATCCTTTAAAGCTTTGGATGTGTTTCGCTTCATATCAGTTTGCACATCCAAAAGAAAAAATGGAGATGAAAAAACGTAGGACAAAACATAACCATAACAGAGTTCAACAGAGTTGAAAGATAGATGTACCACAGCTCTTGACTTGAAAGCCGTAAGATTATAGATACAGCAGGCTTAGGGGCTTTTGGGTTACTGTGTCTGGCGACTTGAAAGCCAAACAGACTCTTCTGAAGCGATCGTGTCTGACGAGAACAAAGCATACTTATTAAACATCCTTCATGTTTCTCTCGTCCTTTGTTTGTCTTTTTCTAACTTTCTGTCTCCTTCTTGCAGTTTTTATCTTAGACCCCAGAAGCATTTTGCATGCTATATTTTTCCTCATTAGCGAACCAGGCCATAACACATGGGCACAACCAAGAAGCATAGACATTATTATCCATGCCTCATCACTTAAGACTGGTTGACTCTTTTTATCAGGAGAATCATTAAGAGCACTCATCTCCACTTTCTAAGCCCGCTTTTAATAATTAACACAAGCGTATCTTTACCTGATCCAGTAGCAGCGTGCCGTGTGTTGGTGAGGCTCGAGGACTCTTCACAAGCTTTTCTCGTCCAGCCCTAGAGAAGTGCTCTCCACTCGTCCCTCCCCCTCGCTCCATGTCCCCTCCACGGCCCTTGCTCTTTAAGATCACTGAAGGACAATGCTCAGTTTTCAAAGAAAAGAGGAAAAAAGAAGGCTCGGGTGTCAAAGCATTGCCTGTTTGCTAAAAGAATGTCTTAAAAGAAGCGCCTCATAAATCAAAACAGGCAAGAAAGCCTATTGTTCTTCCAAGAGCTTGACTACTTGTCTTTTCCCCGCCCTTCTTTTTTTGCGCTCGGCCGAAGTCAAAGAAGTGATCGGTGGAGGTTTTTTTATTTTCCCTCTTTTAGGATTTGTTCCCCCATATCTGTAAAAACAAAATGAAAGCCCTTTTCTCATTTGGTTGTATTGTTTGTTCAGAAAAAGTTTGATCCCTAGTTTCCTTATACACTGAATTATTTTTTGCGCACATCATTAGCTGACCACTTACGAAGCGTCCTGTACTTGTGTCCACTTGCTAAGTATCAATATGACTTTGTGTTTTTGTTTTGACAGGTTAAAATTAAATATTTAAAATGCACATGGTTTGTTGTGAAGCATATTTTGGTGTGTATGGGGGTGTATCACATGTATCTGTGTGATTTATTTCTCCAGCACGGTGGAAGTTGGTGGTTCATTTAACAGTAAAATGACAAAAGACGGCATTATCTCTCACCTCATTAGCACCACACGCACACAGCCGGTTTGCACCTTCTGTGCAATAATTAGTAAATAAACACTTTTTCTAAAACCGTACAATTGCGAAAAAGGATTTACACACATTTCATCCAGACTAGTAATAAACAGATAAAGTGTGAAGATGTGTGCGTGTATCAGTGCATAAGAAGGCACTAACAAAATCTGTTTTCATTTTACAGAGAATAATGAGATTTTTTTCTTTCGCTCAAACATTCACTTCAATGGTCTGACAGAGCAGTAATCAAACTGATATTATCATAATTGGATCTGTGGCCAGTTCTTTAGAGAAGCCATGTAACCACACCAATCTGCCAACAGTTCTCCATCAAATAAATCAGCATTACCTCCCGCAGCCCAAGGCTCTTCTCTGATGCTGGATTGAGTGCTGTTTGATTTACATTTGCAACATGGGGACTTTTTTTACTATAAAGAGGGGCAGTTACAGTATGTGATATGGGAAAATCTTTGATCCCAGAGAGATGAGTACAGGTTAGGGATCTGTAGAGTGTAAACACGTAAAGCAGGATTACACTACTGACAGCACAGTTTACAATGGACTAGTAAATAAACCCAGGTGCTAACAACACAGATTGATACTCCAGAGACAACAGACCAACAAGAGTCTTATCTGTGCGTACACTGATACCCTGAGGAGGCTGTTGATGTCTGAGAGGGACTCGCACTTGTTGAAACACTGAAATAAACAACACTTCTGCTCAACAGCAGGAACACACAGGGTTATTTTGCATGTAATCAATCCCTTAAGTCAATAAATGATGACAGACCTTCTGTTTATTTCAGGGTTTCTTTATTATTGCTTATTCTGGGCGATCTGAAAATGCATCATCCTGTGTTATACTTTTAAACCATTTTTACGCAGTGCACAAAATAAACATTCTTTATTTTAACGTGATAAAACAAGGGCTAGTGAAATAGGATCACCCGTACACCCACATGCACATCAAAGACCTCTGTTATCACCTCTTTCACTGTAATACAGTACACTCATACTGATTGGGTAAGGTTGTAAACCCAAGTCTGTTTGCTGTTGACTTTTTATTCAGAAAACCTCTTCTCAAATGGCCCTTGTTTGTGGTTGTGCACATAGTCTATTCATTTCATCCAGTAACTGCCTCGACAGCAGCCTGCAACAGATTGCTCTCTATAAACAAGGCTGAGAAACTTTCATGTGGAAAGCACATACGTTCTGTAGGACTTTGCTATGAGTGTGGCCGTCTGCATTAGCCTTTTGGTTGCTTTGAAGCATGAACAGTTGTTTAGATCCATGCGGTCGGCATGATAAGTACTATTGCTGAGGTCATACATTGGAAACCTATTGGAACCATCAGATTGGGTTTGTTGGCTGTGATCCAAATGGATGAAGCAATTATATGAAACTTCTTCTTGATTGCCTTAGTAGTTGACAGGGCGATGGGAAAGCTTTTTAATGGAAAGAAAGATTTATTATTAAACTTTAAACCCTTATAGAGTTTAACTGTAGGTCATTTTTAAGTTTTAAAAACATCATCTTAATAACAAAGTGGGCCATGTGAGCTTGTGAAAGTATTGTGTTAGAAAACATGTATACTATTAGGAGCCTGACATCCCATTTAGTGTGTTTTCTGCATCTGCACATGAATGCATGTGTTGTTAGAAACCAATACTAATCACATTTAGTAGAAAATCATGGTCTTGAAATGGCTCATTGATTGAGGAGCACCATATGCTCCATCTGTTTGATTGCATTATGCAATATTTTGTTTTCATTACACCTCCATTCTAACCCCCGTCTTTTTCTCTTTCTCCACAGAGACCTGATGCCTAAGACCCTGGAGGGCCAGATCACCATGGAGAAAACCCCAAGCTACTTTGTGACGCGTGAGGCTCCAGCTCGGATCTACGCCATGTCCCGTGAAACCAAGCTGATCGTGGTGGTCCGGGACCCCGTCACACGAGCCATCTCCGACTACACGCAGACATTGTCCAAGAAACCTGACATTCCCACCTTTGAGAGCCTGACGTTCAAAAACAGGACTACAGGGTTGATCGACACCTCGTGGAGCGCCATTCAGATCGGCATCTACGCCAAACACCTGGACAACTGGCTGCAGTTTTTCCCCATGGGTCAGATTCTGTTCGTGAGCGGAGAGCGTCTGATCAGCGACCCGGCCGGAGAGCTGGGCCGTGTGCAGGACTTTCTGGGCCTGAAAAGAATCATCACAGACAAACACTTTTACTTCAATCAGACCAAGGGCTTCCCTTGTCTTAAGAAAGCGGAGGGCAGCAGCAAACCTCATTGTCTGGGCAAAACCAAAGGGCGGACCCACCCAAACATTGACCCTGAGGTGGTGCAGAGACTCAGAGACTTCTACAGACCGTTTAACATGAAGTTCTACCAGATGACTGGGCATAATTTTGGTTGGGATTAACGGTGAATGGAGGACACGTTATTTTTTTTCATTTATTTTCTGTGTATTTTAAATGGCAAAAGACATTGAAATGATTGCTATATATATGTAAAATGTACAGAAATCTATTTTATAATAATTTATTTTTAATTTCTAAGCAATTAATTCACTAAGCTGCCTAACCGTATTGTACATAACATCTGGCTCTCAAGTTTTACGACCAACATTTCACACTTTTCATTTGCTGTGGTTACTTTTTAAGACACATTGAATAATGGTGCTTCCAAAATCCGTCAATTTACGACTGAACTCGAAAATGGTTTGACAAACAAACGGGTATAGTGCATTTACAAACCAATAGCGACAGCCATTTGCAATTCATTGAATTTTGAATGTCCACTGAAAGGCACAGACTATATTTCACTTTAAAGCGTGTTCTCTTGACTGCATTTCATGTTTCAATACACTCCATATTGGCATGAGTCCTACTACGTTAAGCAGGATAGCTGATCCAATGTCCGTCTTCATTCAATAACATGAAAATCAATATCCCTAATTGCTACCTACAGTATCATTCATGTTTAGAGTTGTAATGAATAGCCAATCCATTGATGGCTAAATAGTATCTCAGACAACAGCAAGGCAGCATGTCGACATTATGCTAATCGTGTAACTCGTCTGAATGGATCGATTAGCTTTCTCAAGCTTTATGGCCCTCTCAGAGAAACACACGGCCTGGGCTACTGCCCTGGTTCAAAGGTCAAGTAAAGTCTCAATGAAAGGAACTGGACTGTTCAAATGAGAAATAAATAATATCATAAGCCTCACAGACATCAGATAGGCCTCATTCTTATCTTTTATGTAGAAGACTATCAAAAGCTTTACCCTACTGTGAGTTGATGCCTGGACTGAGTGAAAAATAAACCCTAAATGTTGAGGGTCATTTTGTGTTCATCCAATCAAAACATATACTAAACCATATCACAGTTCCTCGCTTCTTGCCAAATTTTAACAAGCTTATAAACTCGCATAAAGACTCCTCATTGTTTTATGTCTTGGTTTCATTTCACCTCCATGTGCTTCTGTCTACTTGAATTTTTGAAATGCAAAAGGGAGAAACAGTCAGTCGCTCTTTATCTGTGATATTCACCCCATGACCGCGTAGATGGCGGCTGTCTCAAGCCAAGATTAATGATTGGGCTTAATGCAGCTCTAGTTACTGTTCACTTAAAGCACCTGATCCTAGATCAGCTCTTAATACCTCAACGTTGGGTTAAGGTTTAAGGATACAAGGAGCCAACGTGTCACTTTTTACAATGTAGCTTTAACGTTGAGTTGAGAGATACTGATCTTGCACCAGAGTTGGAGGGTTGGCGGCCAAGGTTTTTTTTTAAAGTAGATTATTGCAGGACCATTCCGAATGTACCTACAGTCATGTTATCTCACCCCAATTTAATATTTTGGAAATGAAATCCAGAGTAAAAAGTCTGTCTAATTGTTTGGTTCTGGATGGATGCAAACGAAAATGCAAAAAGAAAAGTGGCCTGAGTTAGATCAATGATTTTTGTTTGGTTTTGGAACATGCTGTGCCTCGAACCAGCCCTGTGCTATGTTAAGCCAACTTCCTTTCATTTGGAGAGGAGATTGTAATATTTATCAGCTGTGTGGACACAGCCATACAAATCTTGTTGGCCTTCAAGACTGAACTAAGTGGGGGAAGCACTGGACATTTCCCAGGGCGTTTTTCCTACTTTATTCAATTCATCAACTAATCAAATGTTCCAGGGAGGCAAAAAAAAGAACAATGAGAAGTTTATCCTCCAACTCTAATGAAATCATCAAAGTTTGTTTCTTGCATTCACATCACATTTAAAAGCAAATCAGTTAGATGATGGCAGTGAAATAAGGTTTCATCAAATGTTAGTCCTTAGGGCCTCCAGCAAATTTACGAGTGCAATTGGATTTTCGGTTTTGTTTAACAGAAACATCTACCCCAGGAAAGTCAAAGAAGAGCTTATTGCTCAGGTATTTTCTGAGTAATGTACGTGAACCCTCTCTCACTGATTACATGTGAACTGCATATACATTTTGATCTCTCAAACTTTGGTCTGAGCAATGGGTCATATCTTTGCTCATGGTCAGGCAGTCTGTGCTGATATATTTGTTTAATGGTTGAGTTTTATTCAACCTTATGAAAACATTCAGATGTTAGAAATGTTTGTCTTACTTCGAGTATAACACAATAAATAGACTAGAAATGAACTTTATGTACAAATGATGGAGAAGACATGTAAACCAAGTATTTTGTGGTATCAAAAATAATTAATTTTACACCATGAAAGATCAAAATGGAACAGATGTTTCTAGATAATTAAATACTGAACATTCATACTTTTGCTTTGTATGAAGAATAAAATAAAATATATATTTTACCAAACTGCTTTATTTTGTCTTGACTGTCTTTCATACCTAATTATGTGCACTTCTTAAGATTTAAAGCATAATTAGCTTTGCTTTAATTATTTATATGTATAATTATTAATCTGGCCTAATAAAGGCAAGTGGGATATTTACACTTAAACACCTTTTCATGATCAAAACCTGCTCAAGAAGTTCTGTGGCCCCAGGGAGGGCTATGAAGGATTAATCCCCTATTGTTTTAGTAAAGCCCTGATTGTTTTTTATCACTATGTTTTAAGGAACAGTAAAATAAAACCCTTAAACCTTAAGAAACTTCTTTCTTTGCGATTTAAACGCCCTCTTGACAAGTACCGCCCACCGGGACTAGAAGTACTGACTGACATGTAAACTGACCAATCGCCGATTAGAAATTACACACAATCCAGCCAATGAGATTGAAATATTTTAAATAGCTTCCGTTTATAATAAATGTGTGTATTTAGATATATTGGGGTAAGTTTAATAAACATTTAATCATTTAATTAGGCACCTTTTGAAGAGTACAACGAAGCTTATTTATTTATAACTTTATTATAAAGAGATAATATCTGTCAGATAAGACGTAAAACAGCGTCGAGCTGCGTCATCACGTTAACAGCAACGCGTCAGCGTCAGGTATGTGTTTGTGTATCAGATTACTTGACTGTATAAGCCATCTGCCTTTGTGACAGATTTCGTTAGTATATGTATTTAATGTTTAAAAACTTAAACTAATCGACAGTAACTGATATGGTTTATAATCTGGTTTGGATGCATAGTTTATGCAAGATGTTTACACTTGTCTTTGTATATAGCGATAAATAATTAGACATGAACAGATTATAAAGAGAAATGGACTGACGTTTTATTCATTAATGACAGTTGTGTTCACAATTATAACTTATAACTTTGTATGTGAATGTCTTGTATTTCCATGTTGTGGTATTGCAGTTTTGTTGATGAGTATTATAATATGTAGATGTCCTGTAGGTGAGTTTCTTATTAGATGTAGATGTCTAGCTTTTATATTAGTAAAAGCTAGATGTCATTGCTTTAGATTTATGGGTTGCAAACATACAGTTCCAGTCAAAGTTTACACACAATTGACAAAAATGTTTCTCATGATCAGTGTTGGAAATTACCTTTAGAGACAAAAATATAATTGTGCCAACATATGAATTTCTTTCATTAGAAAACAAATATTTTGTTTAAAATATATATATATATATTTACCAGCATAGATAGAAATTCCTTCAGTGCTGTTTAAAAATCTTTTCAGGTTGAAACCTTAAGAAGTTGGATGATAAAATGTCAAGAATATGATTTTACAAATTCTAGACAAAGTGTGATTTGACTTTTAAAGATGATCAAATATAACATAGTGTTCATTTATTCGAGATGCTTTTAGTCACAATATAATTCCCACAGTTACAATTGTGTTATTTATGGTTTTGAGTGAGTAAGTGTTTCCAAACTTTTGACTGGTACTGTATTTGTTCAATGAGATTGAATACAAATTATAATAGCAATGAGCAGTATTAAGGATGATTGTGGATGGTGTGTATAGTTGTGGAATAAAGCAGATTTATTTGTATAATATTTGTAGTGTCCTTACAGATGGATCTGACACACATCTAGTATTTAGTTCAGCAAACCTTTTTCCATGTTCCTTTTTCCATGTTGCCACATATATAGAAAAGAAACTCCGGTACCTGTGATGAGATCCACTACTAGTGATGAGAACATACTAGAGCCACCAGACTATCAAACAAGATTACAGTTCTTCTTTTAAAGGCAGTGTTGTCTCAGATGAACAGGTGATTTGCACCTGGGTTAAAAAGTGTGGTAGGACAGCATCTGCTATGGACACTAAAGCCTTTCAGAATCCTATATGGGTCACTTGAGGATGAATGAGGGATCTTTTCTCTTCTACTATTTGCACAGGTTGCCTCAAGCCATTTATTTGCTATAAAAGTTTGCACTTGCAATGTGTGTGACATACATAGCAAAGTTCAACAGTGAGAAACTATAATGTTAATATTAACTTGGCATATTAAAAATAAAGCATACTATTGTAGACAGTTTTATAAGTTCTTTACACATAAGGATTTCAGTGCCTGAATAATTTTATCTCATTGGTGAGCAATATGCAAGTTTTTTAATATTTTTTTTCTGAAGTACCAAGAATAACATTTATAACTAGGAATTTTCCAGTTCCAGTTGTGACCGAATGATTCTGATTCCAATATTGTTTTTTTAATTTGCATTCACAGATAAATGTATTGTGACTGTAGCAGTGCTTTTACATTCATCACATGTAATTGCTGCACTGTTGATGGTTTTTAGAATATCTGTAACATTCTGCTTTTCAAGAAGGTTGTTTGACCTTTGAAGTTGTTTGGCCAGATTAGGGTTAGGATTAGTGTTTAATCTAAATTAAGAAAATATATATATATTTTTTAAATTAGGTTTCTGTTTGTGACCCTCATTACTGGAACGGCATTGGAACATAATTAATATTCATGAGACAAGACACCGTTATTATCCGCTCCCAGCGCTTGGCCATGTGCCGCATCAGAACCATTTTTGGAACCAAAACGTATTAATTTCTTTAAATAAAATAGACCCAGTTCTGTATAGGAACCGGTTCTCGGTTCCCAACCCTATTTATATGATTTTTACACTCAAAATTATATTACATCCCTATAGAGACTGTTGCCATAGACTGTGCTTTTAACCTTTCTTTCCACTCTAAAGGCCGGCTGACACACTGTATGTTTGACACACACTGAAACACAGCTGACCCAGGGGACCCTCTGTGGGGCTGAGGTGTTACCCGATCTTAGAGATCTTTGGCAGGGATTGAGCAAAGCCGAGCCTTGGGTGACTGTAGAGTTCTTCAGGGATCACAGCATTCTAGGGAACAGAGACAGGGGGCAGAAAACATATGCTCCTCTGTAAACAAAAGGGAGTTTGCTGCCCACACGGCACATGTTTCCATGTGTTTGCGTTCTTCCACAACAAATGTAACTTAATCCCTAAACTGCATACACACGTATTGTTTCAGTAATCGCTAGTTGGAAGTATTGTGCAGATTAACGTCAAATCATACTTGCTAGAGCATGCCACGTATTTAGCTAATTGACATAGCTGGTTAAAGATAGCTGTAAATGACGCCATGAGGGACTTAACCTGACCCCTTGGCATACATGATGAGTCTTCACCCACTGTTTTTTTCAAAGGCTGCGTCGAGCCATAATTGTTTCCCTTTCATCAAAATAACAGACAACACTATGTCTGAGACTATATAATTGCTTACCACAAGCAAATGTGCCATTGCACTATAGACTTTGACTGTGCCTCATTCTGCTCTGTAGTTTCCTAGGCCTATAACATGAATCAGTGTATTGTGAATGTGAACTTGGACACTAGCACGTAAACAATCATCTTTTTCTGCTGTTTTTATTTCTCTTAAGGCATTTCAGCAGAATGTTAATAAATGAACTCTGTAACATTTTCCTCTGGGTAATACTGTACTAGAAGCTGACATACAGCATTTGGCCTGTTTACATCATTCCAACATCGCTGGCTCACCTCCAAACCCTCATTGTGTTGGCATGGCCCATACTGCTAAATGATGAACCTGATTAGGCAGTTTACAGGTGAATGAGGTGAATAACATGTCTATTCCTCAAAGACATGAAGGCAGAGAGCCAGGACACCTTTAGAGGAGCTGTTTATACTTCAGCAGTTAAGCTCTGGGCATTGAATGGCATCCAGTAATTGCTACTTTACTCTAAACCGATGACTTGCTGTCGTCACGGCCGCCGTGGGGCTGTTGTGGGTATGGCTGATGTTGTTTTCGAGGTTTGGATGGGCGCAGACACCTGGCTTTTCTAGACACGCGAAGCCCCCATACCTCGTTCATAACCCTCCCTTCTGTTCTCTGCGGTTGGTAGCTGCTTTGCTACCAACCGCTGACTGTCTTGAAACAGCAAAACAGTTCTTGACGATTTAAATGATCATGTCACCAAGCATAGAAATATTGTGAGAAATGAGTGTCCAAATCAATAATTCAGCCGCTCTGCCCTCTCGATACCACATTTATTTATGAACTGCACAATGTTGTCTACATTGTCTGTTAACTTGTTAACTGTCACCGTTCCTCAGGAGGAACCTATGTTGTTTCCCTATTTACTTTAATATTTCATAGTTGAATTTTAATCTAATCGTAACAAACTGTATATTGATGGAAAGGTATAAGACTCGGGATGAAATATGTGACAAATTTTCATAACAATAAAAATGATAAGAAATGTTACTGTAATTTATAAAAATATCTAAAATGAAAAAAAGATTTCAAAATGTTGAGAAAAAAACCTACCATCTAAAAATTGTAGTTCAGATTTTGCTTTTCATGTGTATTCTGTGGTGTCAGTTATCAGGATAAAGGGTTTGACAATGTGATTGACTGGCTTTACATGGTGTCTTACAATGTGTTTAGTGTAGTTTAACTTAAAAAGATATTTAAGTTTTTAGTCATTTTGTAGCAAGTTAATGAGCCTTTTAAATAAGGTTTACCATAAATGTATATTTCGATTTGTTTTTAAGCTTTATGTAATTTCAGCTGCATCGTGGACCAGATGCCTGTTTTTAAAAGAGCTCAGTATCAAAGGTGTTTTTTATTATTCACTGTTGCCCTTAATTTTCTCTTCACTTCCATATGACTGAAAGAATGTGAAAAGACACTTAAGGAACACAAGAATTATCCTCTCATCATGACATGCGAGCCCTTCACAGGTGCTTCCTGAGGTTTGGCCGTCTCTGGGTGTGCGTCACAGGGATGTGCCCGAGGGATGTGCGTCTGCGGCATTCTTGTGTGCTTCTTTCACAGGATAAAATCTGCACCAAAACCTGGTGCCAACCAGATTAGGGTATTCCATCTTTTAACATAGAACATATCAAATGTCAACCCTATTCCATGCGTATGCACCTATTGAAGGCCGCTCGGCCAATCTTCTTTGCACCTTGTGGTATTATTACAGGATCCAAAGTGACAGATAAGACTATATGTTACCTAAAAAGGACCCCACTGAGGTTTAGGATAAGGTAACTTTTGCAGGAAACAGCATGCTGGATCATGCAGCTGTCTTTATTATGGTGGTGTTGGCTTTAGTGAAGAACATATGAGAGGAAATGTGAATATGTTGTAGGCAGGTGGGAACAGGGGGACAAAGGAAAGAGGGGTTTTGGATAAATAGTTTAACGTTGCTTGGATGGAGGTGCACTGTTTTTAAAGAAAGGTGGATTGAACTCTATGGGTGCTGTTAGTACACCTGGATATGATGCCTGCACATTAGGAAAAGTAAGGGTGGGTTTGTAGTAAAAAAATATTGTGGTGAATAAACAAAAATCAGTTATTGTGGAAGTACATAAAAGACCTTACATTTGCTTGATTTACAATGGTAAGCTTATAAAAATGATTTATAAATGGAGTAGTCTGGTACAATTTTGCAGAAAATTTTGCTTTGATTCCAATAAAGTTTTATATTTCAAAGCGAGATGGTGATATATAGTGAAGGTGAAAGTTACAGATTGAATAATGCTCACTGCTTTAATTTATATTTTAACATGATTTAGACATATCATGTAGTATTTACTAAACTGCATTCATACACAGTGTGTGTGTGTGTGTGCGATTATAGTCTTATTAGATTAAGTTGGCATAGATAAGCACATGTCAAATACAAGTTTAATTTTGTATCCTACCGGCTCACATCAATAGCGTGGTGTTCACTTATAACAAAAGAGCCTGAAGAAAGCTAAACGACCAGCTGTGCCAGTATGTGTGTGTGTTTTGATTGCTTTTGGACCCCCCGTGGAAACACTTAAATGTGGTCAGACACACTGACTGACTTCCATCAATAATGCAGAGAGCAGGAACATCTAGGTTGTGCGTATGTGGGGTACAATCGGCCCGCGTCCCCGTAGGAAGTCCTTCGCTCGCTCAGACGAATAGATGAGTCTGATTTGGTCTCTGATGAGGCTCGAGCTTGTCTGAAAGGGCCTGGGGCCCAGCAAAGCCCTAATGAGCCGATCGGTTCACTTACTGTGTGATTATGGCCTGAGAGCGATGCACACTGTGTGTGTGTGTGTGTGTGTAGGTCTAATAAAACATTCATAGGTATTAGACAGTCTATCGAGCACATTACGCTGATGCATTTAATTGTTTGTGTGTGCTTAGTGGATGTGTGTGTGTATGCGATTGGTAAGGAAACCCTGCAATTACATTCGTTCTCTCTATCTCTATGATGGTGATCACACCATCAGCATCAGCATCATAATGTAACATGGGGTTTAAATGAAGTCTAGAATTTTCTGAGAAACATCGAGCAATGTTTCCCTGTGCAAAACCCAGCATTGCTAAATGGGTGATCCTATGGCAATGCTTGGTGGTAGCAGGGGTGTTCTGGGTGGTTGTTGACTGAGCCAGTCAAAGAATCCATCCCGTAGTCTCTATGGTCTCTAAATATGTCCCCTTCCCTGTCTGTGGGATTTTCTCCCTGTCTGGATATTTCATCGCCCATTAGGTGGGATTAAAAGTTGTGTCATACCAATTCTCAATAAGCAGCACAGTTTAAATATGGCAACTATTGATAAGCATTTATTGTATATGCAATAGTACCGCTTTGTATCTGTGTATCTATCTAATACCTCTAAAGATTTTTTTAACCTTTCATCATTTATATTAATTTCCTGTTTACCACTTTTTTTTTCTAGTGATACATTTGAACTATTTCCTCCACCTCTGATAACTATTACATCAATAGACGGCCCCATCTGAGTTTGTGAATGCCTCACACAGTTTTAATGTCATTGCATTAGTCATATAAATTTATTCATTTATTCTTTTGCCTACAGGGGTGGTCACCCCCTTTAATAAGCTACTGACATCTGACTAGCGGGATTGCCAGCCAAGAACCTTCACTGCTGCGAATGGGGTCCAAAAACCTGTGTGTGCTGATGTCTGATTGGGTATATCTGGATGCATGCACGCTCTGTGTGTGTGTGTGTGCATGTGTGTCATACACATGCACCATGGCATGGCTCTGCGCCATCAAAATGCCATTTCAGAACAGCATAAAGTCAATATATTACCTCTAGCTATTTAACATCTGCATTTCCCATCTGACCTTCATTGACCAGACTATCTAAAGCAATAAGAGGACAGTTGCTGATTTCCGCAGGCTGGGTGACATGTTGTATTCAGTCATGTGTAGGTGTGTGAATATTATAAAACTGACATGTTATCACTCAAGCAGAACCAGTTCAGGCATGCATCATTACATATCTGCCATAACTATAGCACACAGCTAACCGTCTGGGCCGAGTCAGTTTAGATACGCATAAACATTTATGATAAGAGTACTTTGAAGTTCCCATGCTGGCAGGATTTCATTCATGCAAAAAATTGGACATTTTACAATCTTCACAGCATAAATAGCCCGGGTAGATAATATTAAGTCACCGAAAGATTGAACGTGACAGCATAGGTGAAAAAATTAATTGACCGAATTTCATATTTGATCTAGCTGATGGAGGCAGCCAGGCATGGTTGTTAGGAGGAGCAGCGTTGTTCAGTATTGCTAAATGTGTATGTGTGTTTTCTGACAGCTGGACACACACTGATGATGATCTTCCACCAGCAGTTACAGCCCAACAGTCCACATCAGTTAGATGATGCTTAGCTCAGTGATGCTTTTAGCAGCATTTCTCAAGTGAAGTCTATAAAATGGTTTGCATTTTCTGTCCACTGTCAGGGTTGTGTAACGATATGAAGTGACCTCAGGCGATCTACTAAACAAGAGCAAGTGACAAAAATAGATGAGCTACTGTATATCTAGTGTCATAACTTCCAGCTGTAAATCTGGCATGCTTTTATACATACAGTTTTAAATTGAAAAACAGAGGCTTAAAGGGCTGTTTTAAAAGGGTCACGGAAGAGAGGAGAAAGAGAGAGGGAGGTGAAGGTGGTTGGGTTTCATTGGTGTTGCTGAGTGCAATATAAACCTGCATCAAATGTGCCCCATATAACCAGCCATAAGAGATGCTTCACCATGCATACTTAACTCTCTCGGTAGGGTTCAAAGAAATGGATTTAGTGGCTTTACGGCTTTGGAGAAATGAATTGGTGGGGGTTTGTCCAGCCCAAAGACACGCTTTAACAGCTCAGTCTTTTTAACCCAACTAGGTTCAGAAATGAGAGATTTAGTTGTTTTACTTTAAGATCCCAACATTAATTTTTGTGTATTTACATTAATAAAAATTTTTTTTACATACATTACTGCTTATCAGCTACCCTGTTATCCACTAGTTTAGTGTAGGCTATCTAGGCTCCCTAGCTTTTCTGAAAGGGCACAATTATCTTTTCGAATAGAAAATAAACTGTTAAACACATCTGCATTAATCTGATCTCAGTTTTTCTGTGTACTTTGGCTTGCGGTGGAGTGGGTGGGCTAATGAGAGACAAAAGTGATGATGAGGAAGATGTGAGGAAGGCAGACGAGGTTTCGTGTTGTAATTAGAAAGACTCATTGTGAGGTATCGACTGATCTTCACTGCCTCGATTCTGGGAGTTTGAGGAGTGAAATTACAACAGCGGCAAATTGCGGCCCTTGTCTTTCCCCCGCACAACCTTTTTCACTGAGATAACGGGAGAAGCTGCTAATGCGTCTACACTATTACTGGCACGACTCCAGAGATTAATGTCAGATGATTAGCACTGAAATCTTATCAGCCTCGTCTCTCTCGCTTTTATTCTCTCTCCCTCTCTGCATCTTTCCACTCGTACTCTTTTAAGTAATTTGGTAGCTAGTTTTGTGTTTGAAACTGTTCTTTAATATGAACACACTAAAATGAGAAAATGAAAATCAGACTTCCCAGTGCTATAAAAAATTATTATTGCTTTAGTTTGTTTACTCAGACTTATGACACAGAGAGCTTGTAAATCATACGAATGTTGTCTCAGTTCAGTCTGATAACTTGACACTGAAAAGTTTAGGATCAGTAAGACTTGTAATGTTTTCTAAAGAAGTCTCTTACGTTAATCAAGGCTGCATTTATTTGATCAAAAATACAGAATAATTGTAATATTGCAAAATATTGTTACAATATAATATAATATAAATATAATAAATATAATATAATATAATATAAATATAATATAAAATAATGGTTTTTATATGAATATACTTCAAAATGTAATTTATTCCTGTGATGCAAAGCTGAATTTTCATCAGCTGTTACTCCAGTCTTAAGTGTCACATGATCCTTCAGAAATCATTCTAATATTCTGATTTATTCTTATTTTTTTTGAACCTGTGATTCTTTTTTTTCAGGATTCTTTGATGAATAACTAGTAAAAAGAACAGCATTCATTCAAAATATAACTCTTTTCTAACAATGTAAATCTATGCTATCACTTTTTATTAATTTAACACTTCCTTGATAAATAAAAGTATTAATTCCTTTAAAAAAAGAAAGAATAAAAGTGTACTGACTAAAGTTTTGAATAGTAGTGAATATTGTTAGAGAACCTTTCTATTTTAAATAAATGCTGTTCTTTTTAACGTTTTATTAATCTCAGAATCCTGAAAAAAGAATCACAGATTCCAAAACAATATTAAGCATCACGACTGTTTCCAGCACTGATAATAAATCAGAATATTAGAATGATTTTTGAGTTGATTCTTTGACTTTAATTACAGATATAAATAAAATTTTTATGTATATTAATATAGAAAAACATTATTTTACATCGTAATAATACAGTCTTGATGAGCATAAGAAACTTTAAAACTTTAAAAAACATTAAAAATCGTACTGATCCCAAACTTTTAAATGGCAGTGGCATTTATTTGTGATTCATCAAGAG
This sequence comes from Beaufortia kweichowensis, assembly GCA_019155185.1. NCBI lineage: Eukaryota > Metazoa > Chordata > Actinopteri > Cypriniformes > Gastromyzontidae > Beaufortia > Beaufortia kweichowensis. Next base: position 15,557,027 of record CM032808.1, on the reverse strand, counting down.
ACTGGGGGATTTCCTCACTCTTGGGTTCATAAAAAATTAAGAACATGTTCTGTCTGTCTGTGAAAGAACATATAACAATAAAGACAAAGAAGATATATGACTGTTGCAGGTGTGAACCCTTCCAGTAAACCTCAAGAATCTTGCCTTTCATCCGCTGGAATTTTACTCAGCAATCTGAACCTGTCGTAGCATTTTCATGCGATGGGCTAGAGAACACAAAGCGGATGTCTTTAAGACTCCTGGACCATGCAGAACTGAATCGTTCTGGTTAGCATGGCCAACTAGTGCCAAATAACCATCCGACTGTATCTTGATGATCTTGATGAAAACGAATGCACACTAAAGCCGCTCAGAGAAAGTGAAACTATGCCTGAGGGAACCAGAGAATCATTCTGGGGTGTAATTTTACAAACACAATGGAAAGATCATTTTGACACACTGGTGTGTCTATATATGTGTATGTATATATATATATATATATAAAATATAATATAAAAGACATGAATTTATGTTCTTAAGTAATGTATACACGATTTTTTTCTTTTGTATGTAACTCAGTTTTCCCATAGCTCAATAAATAAAACATTGTAAAGAAAAATATCAACCTGGGTGTCAACCCGGTTTTGTATTTTGAAAACAATTAATAGTTGAAAAGGGATATTTGTTGATACTGTAAATATATTATTAGATGGCAATTTAAGATGACACAATGCAATTTAATAAAACTTAAATACTGGAAATGGCACCTGTTTCACGGAGTGACCTTTCTGTCTTTTTCTCTCATCGTAACATTTCTGCCCGATCAAGGAAACTAAACAAACCCATATGTGTTTCAGTGACCTGGTTAACACGCCTCAGGGCTCAAGGCCCTGTCCATCATCAGCGCAGAGAGAGAGAGAGAGAGAGAGAGAGAGAGAGAGAGAGAGGTGTGCAAGTGATGGAGAGTATCAGGAGAAGAGGAAGAGAATATGAAACTGTAAAACAGCGAGAGAGAACAGGGCAGTGCAGACATGTGAAAAGATAGAGAAAGAGCCTCTCTCTTAACCATGAAAATTTCATGATGCCAAATCTAGACAGACTTTTAGTGTCAGCCAGGATTACAGAACAGCACTGAGCACACATCAATAATTAAGACAAGAGTCGCTGAATCTCTGAACGCACGCATGCGAAAATGTACTCAAAATTGGCACACAAAGAAACACGTGGCGATGAACGATTAAATACAGCAATTAGATGATTGATTAAATATAGACCTTTAACTTTATGGTTTATGATTAAGCGAGAAAGTAAATACATTTTTAAAAGTAATGCATGTAAATCTTGTGATGTTAGAAAGTTTTTATGTGTTTTGCTAGTCTGCAATTTCCTAACAACACACAAGCAACTGCATAGCAATGTGTTACATAGAACACCCTAGCAACCCCATAGCAACACAATTTTTTGTTAAGCAAACATTATTGAAATTGTCTTCATAAAATCTCTGTATTGACTGTGTTTCCAATGCCTTGCCAGTGATGTCCTTCAACAGCAATGCTTGTAATGTGTATTTAATTTTATTCAGATTATCAAGATAATGGATTATAAATTTCTGTATAGTCTTCCATTAACAATATTTTCTTAGCCTGTGCCTTAATGGAATATGTCTATAAAAGAAAAGCCCAGCCTATATACATGTAGCTGCTGTTTTGAAAAGAAGGTCACAGGGTTACATTCTCCCCGTGCCTGACCGAAGCATTCGCTAACTGTGTTACAGCATAACAGGTGGCTAAATTAAATTCCTGCTAATGGCTTTAACAGCTAAAAAAATATTTACCGTACCCCAAACATTACCTCAGTACTGGGCCACCTAGATGAACAAGGTGAAACTCTCTCTCTCTCTTCTATGCAAACACACATATGCACACTCCCACTGTCAGTAACGCGAGGGGTGTTGACCCAGCCATAGCTGTCATTTAAGGTTTAGGATTCCAGTGGCCTTCCCAGCCCCCCTAAACTCCTGACTGTCATTCTCCAGTGATGGACCAGGACTCCAGCAGTGTGTGACAACAGGTGCACGTGCGGCAGCTTTCTCTCGTCTCACACAGTCCTCTCGTCCCGTGTTTTTCAAAGGCATTCCTTCCATGTTTTAACTCCCCCCTGGCCTTGGTGATAACGTTGCCTCCCGTGGATGTGTTGAACACGGGGACCTTCCCGGCAAGCATTTAGAGAGATGTTCAGTTTGTTTTTATGAACGTCTGTCTGTGTGTGCATGGGTTGTTTTGTCTTATTCGTAGTCTGAAGACCTTGGAATAAAAGAATCATTTACATGTGGATTCTGTTGCACTGAACATTTGTACCAGTGCTGGTGAAGCATGTTTGAGTCCGGCTCACGTTGTCACATCTTATCTTTCAGTTTTATTCTGTGGTTGGTTGCCAGAGCTTTGCTATGGCGTTGCCGAGGTTTTCTAAATGGTTGCTATGGTAGTTGCTGGGTAGTGCTTGAGGTTTCTGGATGGTTGCTAGGACATTGTTAGGCAGTTCACCAAATGTTTATTCTTGTCCATACATTTATTGTTGGTTTAATGTCAGTCTATAGGAGTTTATCCAGACAAAAAAAAGAGGATCAGCCATGTTTAGATTAGATGTCATATTTAAGTTACACAAAAAAATTATAATTTGTCCATTCAATATCTTTTCCACTTTTTGTCACCAAGAATTATTTTGAAAAGATGTATTTTCAACATTGCAGTATTTAAGTTCCTCACAGCTTCATTTTTATTTGTGGAAATTAAACATGTCAGACTGAGATCCATAGTATCTTATTAACATTTAAGATTAAGCAGTTAACAGCATTTAGAAATTACAACACAGTTTTAATTGTGACATGAGTACACGTCTATAGTCCTATCCATCTGTGCATATGATTATTCCAGGATTCATTGGATCTAGTTGTTCTTTGGCATGTCTGTTCCTCATACCTTTTTGTTATTCAGTAATGGTAATTTCACAGTCATATGAAAGTCATTTGGGACCTTTTTGTTTTTCCTTTTTGAGTGTAGCCCATGAAGATGTAGGGGACATTTATGACAAAACTCCCATTGATGGGGCCATCTGAGGTCATCTGGCTTTCGTTTGTGTTACATGCTCATGTGAGTCGGAGGGCGTCTTCTCCGCTTTGCGTATTTGCAAGTAATTTACTTTTTTGTTTGTTTTAAAATGCATGAAATCTGGTCTGTGATTTCTCTGATTGTTATGTCTAATATCCTGACACTATCACAGGGGTATTCTGCTTAGCAAATGAACTGCTCATGTGGAAATCAATTATTTCATTAATATAAACTATTCCAATCTAGCATGACATTATTTACATGCACAATGACCAATGTACTGCACAATGTACCAAAAACTCCAGCTTGGTTTCAAAATCTAGAAAGCTGTCTACTCCCCACACATGCAAATCCATTATAAGGCTCAATTTTAACCAAATCTGATGCTTTAAAAGTACATAAATACACACGTATTGTGAAAAATAATAATTATTAAGCACACACGCATTGAAATTCTGTATTATTTGGTAGCTGACTATTTTGGAGCTGTCAAAATATCCTACGAATATGCAAATATCATCAGGGATTCCTAATGGGATAAAAAGGGTCATCTAAGAGTCAAATAAAATAAAATTACATTTTGAGAACAAACACTCTTGGTTAAGCCCATTAGGATTGGTTTTAAATTATTATAGTTTTATTGGCATTCCCCCTGGGTGTTGGATGTTTTCGATCAGATTTCCTCTGTAATTAGGACATACTATAGAGTAAATTGATAAAAATACATAAGGTTTGAATGCACTGTAAGCCACTTTAGATAAAAGCATCTGTTAAATGCTTAAATGTACATTCTTTTAGTTAGATTAAATACGAGGATGTTTCTTCAGATATGGGCACTGTTGGCTCTTTGGGCTTCACTGAAAACTTGTCACACTATACACAGTTTGGTTTATGTTACTCTTGGTTTAGATTACTGTAGGTTTAAACATAAAGTAGTTCATATTTTTATGGTATATATATATATATATATATATATATATATATATATAGACCATTTCACAAGATGTAAACAACACTGGTCCAGAAGCACTTCCTGTTTCAGTTTTTCTGTATTTCACATATGTAACTGAACCTTAAAGATGTTCATTAAACCTTTTGATTCCATTGTAAATGTTCTTTCTGTTGGTTATATTTTGTTCTGGCATTGTGTAGTGTTACAAAACTGAGACAGGAAGTGCTTTTGGACCAGTGCTGTTTACATATTGTGAAATGGTCTATATAAGTCTCCTAATATTTGTAAGTCGCTTTGGATAAAAGCGTCAGCTAAATGCCTAAATGTAAATGTAAATAAGTCTGGACAGGTTTAAAAGAATACAATCTATGTATCTGTTTTACCCTTCTTCAAGTGTCCAAAGTTGAAGAAACACCCACATGTAGTTTCAGTTTCTTGAGAGACAGGTGAAGCAGGTTGAATAAACACAGCGGAGACGTGTTTCAGTAGACAGACAGACAGATCGTCTGTAGTAGCTGACTGTCTCTGGAGCCCTGCAGGGTTTATTGGTGTTAACTGATCAATTCCCAACAGGAGCTCTGCTGTTTGTTCAACAGTCTGTTCTCTGCATGTGTTAACACACATAAACTCTCACTCTCTGTAACGCTCACTCACAAACACGTGCACGTTCATTCATTTGCACGCGTTGTTTTCAGCGCTTGCTCAACAACTGATATCTGTGCCCATCGTGACCTTAGGGGGCGGCGGGACTCGTGCCCCATGTGCCCCATCGGGCCCTGAACAGCTTGAACGGTAAATGACTGATCAATAGATTATTTATCATTTGCATATAAGACAAAAACAATGGCACGAGAAGAGGCGTGTGTGGAGAATGCCTCCATTTACATAGTCATTCTTCAGGAACTCGAGGGAGTTTAGAAGGGTTGTCGACATCACATATGACAGCTTCTGTTTGGACGTGTAACACTATTGTGTAAGACCTCGATACGTTTGGGTCATGTGATGCAAACCATCCATCTGTGCTGAACTAGCTTTGTGCATATGGAGAACTGGTTTGATAATCAATATGTCTTTCTTAAAACTGGCAGCCCTCCATGATGCATATTTTTCCATTGGGAATAGTTTCTTTTAGAAAAAGGTTTTTGTTAAGATGTTTACCAATGTTATAAAGATTGTTAAATGATGTGTCAAATCACCCATGACCGATTAAACCTGTTATCTATATTTTTTGCCTCTATATCGCCACCTCTGTTTGAAACATAAAATTCCAGGTTAATTTATGTAGTTCGTAGTCAAATCCTGTCAAACTGACATTTCTGGCAATAATGTACCTGACAACTCAAATTCCAAATCATCATTATAAGCTTAGCATTACCATTTTCCAAGTCCTTGCTCAATAACTGACTTGTTTATTTGTAACCAAAAAAGTTACGTTTTGCAGTTTTAATATAGAGTATTTATATGTAAAAATTGTCTTCTTTCTTACTAATTATTAGTGTTTCAAGACAAACATAAAATACAAACAGTGCAGATCTTAAAAAAAGCATGACAAAAAGATCTTAATCTTCTAAATTGTTATAGCAAAGTACCTAAATTGACTGATTTTATTCATAATGAAAACTTATAAATAAAATAAGTTATTTCTTTATATTTGTCTGATTTAAAAAAAATGATGGCAATGCAGGTAAAGTGGACTGGTTGCGATCTTGACAAAAATGGTTGTGCGCTGTGGTTTGACGAGCATTAGACAAGGGTCAGATAACAGCAGTTAGAGATCCTCCAGCTCTCCTGGATGATTTATGAGGTGTCTGACAGAGAGATGCTTAAATGAGAGGCAATGGGATGTCTTTGAAGACTTCCACACCAGGCGTGTATTTCTGCCTGATCAGCCATCCTAGTGTGGAGCTGTGTTTGAAGGACACCATATAGAGATGTTTCTTCTGGCTAGTAAAGTGTTGAATGAAAGAGACTTTAAAATAACCACATTCATTGAAGACTTGCACCCTCTGATTCCCTGAATTCAAGGTCTGCTAAATACATTACAATAAATTGAATCATTTTGATATTGAGGCTATTTCTCAGACAATTTCTTGTTGTTTTAATTGTTATGGTATTATAGGAAGACCAAGTGGTTTTGATCAATGCATATTAAATATTCAGTTCTGCACTATACTGGAAAGTCGTATTAATGATATTGCTTTTGCTTGTATTCCTGATATATTTATATATTGATTTAGTTTTTCTATTTTATTGTTGTTTTAAATGTACTTTTCATTAGGTACCAGTTAGAACTTGCATTCACTCTATATTGATTTTACAGTAGCAGCAAATCATAATTGGTAAAAATGATTTTTTTTTTGTAAGCGTAACTCGGTAGCTGGTAATTTACACAATTACCATTTTGAATATCTCTACATTACGCATACCCTCACACCCCGAGCGGCCATTAAAAGTGTAAATCATGGTAACTCTGCCCCTGTAGTTGCGCAGTGATAGCATAACATTGTGTGGAGCGTGGGAGGGCCGTGACTTTGGACTGTCATGGGAATAATTCCGGCTAATTACAAAATCTGCCCCAGCATCGGGGTACATAGTAAAGGGTCCAGGGGTCGCACAGCATCAGTCATGTCCGAACCACACAAAGCTCTGCCCTCTCTAGAGAAACGAACAATGGCCTCTCAACGGCCTCAACACTGACCACCAGAGCAGAGAGAGGTCAGAGGTCAGCATCTCCTGAAGGACAGTGTTCAGCAGAAATGGAGAGCAGGGGGTTGTGGGATGTATTTGCTTTATGATGGGAGGTTGCAAGTTTTTTTTATTATATAATTGTTGCAGATGATTTGATAAAATCAATGATCCGAAATGAGACAAAACTGTTGTTTTTTGTTTAAGAAAGTTCTTATTTCTTATTTGTTGGAGAAAATTTGTTAATAATGTCGATATGTTTTTTCTTTATTTTTTATAATTACATTTTTTTTTTACTGTATTTAAGACATGTCTCCATTAAATTCATGTTTATTTAGACTTTATTTAGGTTAAATGTCTTCTAGAAACTCTTCTGTTTTACACAAAGGGTCTTCTGTCTTTCCTGGTGATGATGGAAAAAACAAACGATATGAAGTGTCATGCTTTAATTCAAGTTCATCCCTCCTACTATCTTCTTTAATATCTTAAACAACTGTCTGATTTCCACCTCGTGGGTTTGTTTTCTCTTCTTCTGTTCTAGTTTCTGTCTGAAGCCGCAGCACCGGCTGCATCTTCTTCACTGTTAAACTGTGTCCCAGAGTCACTTCCTCAACAGAATCCCCTTTGGGATACTTCTCATCCCACCGTAGTTCCTTTTCCAGTCGTTTGCCATGTTTCATTCATTCCCTATGCTCCCTTGATAGATGGTTCACTGATGTACACCCCATGAATATACACATCCCGTGAAGAAGGCGTGCCAGATGTATAGACGTTCTGTTCTAATAGTTATATCATGATTAATACCACCATAAATGTCTGTAGAGTATGATATATTGAATTTTGCAGTGATAAAACTAAACCTTGCAAAGCTAAAGAGTATTCAACTCTTCCTCATGTCTCAATTCTGGAATATTGCGAATAGCAAACTCATTGTTAACATATTATACAATGAGTTGATGCTGGTGATGGACCAGCATATAAATGATGTTTACCAGCAAAAGAGAATGCTGGCTAACTGGCATGGTATAGCTTGTAATTCATATTTTAAGATTAAATAATTTCCATGAAATCGACATAGCATTGAAAAAATATAAGTGCATCAACTTTGAAATGTGTAGGAAATGTTATATGATAAATGAAGCTGTCAGCTTCTTTACCGTTACCATGATATCAGATAGCACAACATTAAGTCCCCGGGCATCATTTAAAGAGACGGTTTCGCAAAGCTTGCAGACATACCCAGACGCTTTGATTCTAATGTTGTTTTCATTACCTCGGGTTAATTCTGTATTGACTACATTAAGTCAATTTTTTGCAGTGCTGATATGCTCCTACAAGTGCACTTCATCCTTTGTGTCAACACAAGTTGCTCAATATAGCTGATGAATATGATGGAACCGGCACACAAAAGACCGACTCGATTTTCCGTTTCTTCATGTGAAGTCTAAACAGCCCTGTGCACGTCTCATGCTCAATGTAAATATCATAGTCCTTTAATTCAGCCATTGTTTGGTTTTCGATCACATTACTGTCAGTAAACTCACCAGCCACTTAATTTCAATGTTTTGACATCACTTCGATTTTTCCATTTTTAAGCCATTGCCTATTTTTTCCGGTTAGTTTGGAAGAGAAGGTTGCCGGTCTGTGATTAATTTCATTTAATTCATCTTTTCTCATGATTCACTGGGAGTTATACATTACATTTAAAGGATTTTGCTATGCTTTTTATTTACTTTATACCAGATTATGGAGCTAAACTCTTGTTGTCTTCATAAATACACATTTTATAGACCGAGCATGTCAGAATCACTGTCTATGAATCACGTCTCTTCTTTTTTTCCTAATCTCTTGTGCATTTGGTAAATCGGTTTCAGCTAACTAATATGAACCATACTGTCGTTCTCTTTGCTTCGGGCCTTTTTAAATAAGATTAGTGGACTCCACATATGGTTGTTGATCCTCTGGATTTAAGGAGCAGCTAACATATTTGCCTTTAATGTGTCTTAAAGGGAAATTGTATTCATCATGTTTTAACTTTCCTTTACAGAGTTTGACATTAATCATTTGTCTTTACAGAGTTCAACATTAATCATTATTTAACTCTGATATAGTGTTTTAATAACCATTATTTACTACCGAAAACATGAAATACACTATTTGCTGAGTATTGTCTTATGTGTCTTAAAGGCTATAACCAATGAACATCTTAGCAAAACACTTTTGCTCTTTACAAAATGTTGTTTTGTGCAGACTAGACAATAATCATACAAAAAGGTGCCAGAGGTCGGGTTGCAGCGGTCCACGACCATCAAAGAAGAAGACTTTTCTGTTAGAAAAGCATATCTTAAGTGGGCTGTTGTCTAGCAGTAGTCATGTCTTGATTTCTAATGGAAGATACCAAAGTATATCTATTCTGGCTGTTTTAGTTATTAATCGAGTCACGCATCATCCAAAACATTTTTATATTTTAACCTTTTTTGTTGTTGTTTTGTAATGAAAGAAATTATTGTGTTGGCACAAATATATATAACTAATTTCAAACTTTTTGTTGTTGTTTTGTAATGAAAGAAATTATTGTGTTGGCACAAATATATATAACTAATTTCAAACATACGCCTTCAGTTGAAAAGATTATTATGGAAAACATTCGAAACTTTTGATCAATAGTGTGTGTGTATATATATGATTTATGCTTACTGGGGTAACTGTGATTTTTGTTTGGAAATATTTGCTTCTTTTTAATTCTTTCCTTCACTGAGGGTCACCTTTCAACAAGTGGTTCCTTGTCAAGAGCAACCATGACAAAAACAAGCAGAAACACAACACAGACATAGGATATTAAAGCGACTGTGCCACATCTGAGCGCATTTTCCAGAAAGTTTTGGAGGCTGATGACAGGAGAGCTTGTGTTGACGGCGAGCCTTTCCTGGCCACAGGCGATCGCTGCCCCTGTCGGAGGCGTTCTTCAAAGAGAATAAGTTCAGAATTATATATTTTGTCAACGTCACACACATGTTATATATAAAGTACATTGTCGTGAGAATTTTAAATGCCTAGGGACTTAAAACACATAAAACAAAATGACAATCATATATCTTAAAGACTGGAATATTGGCTTGGGTACAGAACACAAACCCACAGATTTAGACACATCACCCTGAGAAATTTATAATGACATAGCTACAGTCTGAAAGAATGAACTGACACTGATGGACAGATGGACAAACCAGATGTAACCATACTTCCCCTCCTTTATTCCCAAACACACGCACACCCAGTCATCCACATCACACACGCGGCATAACATACACACATGGTTGCATTTTCTCATGAGTCTTGCCAAAAGAGCCGGTTCCTTCGGAAGGAAGTGGACCATCTTCTTTGAGTTCTTTTGCTCGAGGCTTGACTTTGATAGTTCAGAAATTCGCCGGCTTACGTTGTCTTGATATTTTTCAGCAGAATTCCAATTTGCTCATCTGTTTCTCTATCTGCGTCTGTGATGGTTTTGTTTAGAAAACTGGCTGAGCGCTTTAGATTTTAGATTTTGTTTTACCACATGTGTCTGTCTGTTGTGTGTGTGTACTGCATGTATACAATGCTTAAAAACTGTATATAATCACTTTATCTAAAAGGGAATAGTTCACCAATAACTAGAAGTTTTTGAAGTTTTATTCTCTTCCTTCTCCCACCACCCCTCAGTAGCCTGTTGCCTCCTGCGGTCTGTTATCTAATCTTAAGCAGGAGAACTTTAAAATCCTCTCTTATTACGACTTCACAGTACAGATTACAGCCTGTCCTGTCTGTTGTATCCAAACTTTTGCCTGGATCTGCAAGTACTTCACATCAGCTTCTCTTCTGTCACCCTTCAATGAGACAGATAAGACTCATTAGGAGACTGACTGCAATGGATGAACAAGGATGTGCTTCACGTGTGACAGTTTCCTCTCTTATCCTGAGACTTGGCGGCTCTTGCTTGGCTATATTTACCCTTTCTCCTCCATTAAGTGGGCCTGGACTGAGGGGTTCTGTGGGTTCTTTGGCATCAACACAAAGAGAAAAGAATGACCTTCTTCAAGATACAAGGTGCAAGTGAGCTTAATGCATAGGCTGTCACTGTGTCCTATTTAAAGCGCTTTTAAAGGTTCATAAAAAAGAAATATTGAAGAAGATGAAATTCATTTTGAGTAAATGCACTTGACTTCAGGTTAGGCCCATAGGATGAAAGCAGAGAATATTTTTAATAGTAAAACCACTTTGTGTCATTCATATATATATATATATATATATATATATATATATATATATATATATATATATATATATATATATATTTATACACTCTCACTCAAAAATTTGGGATCAGAAAGATTTGTAATATTTTTTAAAAGGTATCTTTCGCTCATCAAGGCTGCATTTATTTGATATAAAATACAGAAAAACTGTAATATTGCAAAATGTTATTACAATATAAAGTTATGGTTTTTATAATAATATACTCCAAAATGTAATTTATTCCTGTGATGCAAAGCTGTATTTTCATCAGCTGTTACTCCAGTCTTAAGTGTCACATGATCCTTCAGAAATCATTTTAATATGTTGATTTATTCTTAGTATTATCAATGTTGAAAACAGGTGTGCTGGCAAATATTTTTTTTGAACCTGTGATTCTTTTTTCAGGATTCTTTGATGAATAACAAGTTAAAAGAACAGCAGTTATTCAAAATATAAATCTTTTCTAACAATGTAAATCTATGCTATCACTTTTTATTAATTTAACACTTCCTTGATAAATAAAAGTATTAATTACTTTAAAAAAAAGAAAGAATAAAAGTGTACTGACTAAAGTTTTGAATAGTAGTGTATATTGTTAGAAAACCTTTCTATTTTAAATAAATGCTGTTCTTTTTAACGTTTTATTAATTTTTATAGAATCCTGAAAAAAGAATCACAGGTTCCAAAAAAATATTAAGCATCACGACTGTTTCCAGCACTGATAATAAATCAGAATATTAGAATGATTTTTGAGGGATCATGTAACACTGAAGACTGGATTAATGATAGTTTCAGCATTTTCAATGCACATTTCATCTGTATATGTGTGTTTATGCTTTTAGATGAAGGTGAAAGTACAGGATAAGCACGTCCTCTCCGGCCAGGGGTTATGGGCGGGACCTGTCAATCATCATCAAAAGTAAGGGGTGGGACTAGGAATGCAGGGAAATTCCACACTTCCTCCTAAATGATTTTAATGTGTTCTTTAAATGACACTCAAGTAAATTGAAGTTTAGATTCACGTAAAAAAAATTGTCTCTTGATATAATTGGTAACATGACAACATTAAATTACCTAAAATGCCCTCAACTCCACAAACCCTTAAAAGGATGTGTATTGGAAATGAGATTGGACATTTGGCAGGTCTGTTTTTATTCCTTGTGTGAATCATACAAAACCAAAATGCAACAGTAATATTTGAGGTTGGTTCATATAGTCATTTTCATTTCATTTGGAGCTCCACAATCCCAATTCTGGAACGTTAAGAAGCCATTGAACATGACAAATGTCTTTATAACGAAACATCTGTTAACTTTTCAACAACCAATGAATCACACCAATAGTGCATCACCAGCATGTTATTGGTGTATCCGCTGGGAAATTCCTGCCTTCCAACGCAAATGGCACAGTAATTTAAATGAATGGAAAAGTACTCATATGCACCTTCCTCGCTCTTTTACAAGCATGCTTTTTATTTGTAAAGTGGCCAAAAAGCTGAGCTCATGTGCCAGAGAGAAAGTTTAGGGCTGATTACAGCCATGATTAAAGTGTTTGTTTCAAGAGTACGCTGAATAAATCCATTTTGCATGGTTTGTAAATAAATTAATTTCAGCTACAAATTGAACAAAAAAATACATGGTGAAGTGAAATTTGAGAAGTGCCTGGAATGTTTCTTTGTTTTATATTCTCTCTTAATTGTGCATCACTGCAGGCTTGTTATTCAGTGCATAATTAAGACCTGCTTAACAATGCAGTCAATTGATTGATGAACTCATTCATGTTCTGCCAATAGAGTGTGAGAGAGAGAGAGAGAGAGAGAGAGAGAGAGAGAGAGAGAGAGAGAGAGAGAGAGAGAGAGAGAGAGAGAGAGAGAGAGAGAGAGAGAGCAAAATATCCAGTGTATCCAGTGACTACATAATCTTCCTAGCACTGCATCTTTCTGTAATTTGTTCACACATTTTTCTTAATTTCCAATATTGAGAGATAAAAGTCCAATGTATTTGATTTTTGCATGTGTTTCAGCGTTCAGGGAGGAAACTAATACACAGAGGTTTTTATAATGGTAAACGGCTACACAGAGGGACTTTGGGTATCAATCAAGGTTGTCACTTGCTCCTGCGGTCTCTCGCTTCATTTACCACAGACGCATCTGCAGAAAATTCAGCGTGAAATTGTATAGTTCCTGCTCCGGCAGGACCATCTGCCTCCTTACTGTCCTGGACCACCTCTACCCCCTTCAGAATCCATAACCCTGGTAGCACTTTTCCTGGAGGTGTTCTACCAGTTGCACTCTTTTTGCCCTTCTAACCTCGCGGGTTAGTTGCTTGTCCTGAAATCCCCTTCTCCCAGTGGTCACACATTGTGTTTGTTTTCGCTCATAGTCAAAGTGAGTAGTGCTACATTTACTGATAAATAAGCAAAAGTAGACGTTCACCTGTCACAGTTTGCCATTGACAATTTTATTTTCACGACTTCAAGAAATGAAGTCATGTGCACTATAGTAGTAATGAAGTGAACTGTTGACCAGAACTTTTAATTTTGTTAATGTTTGATGATCTCGTCTTGGAATTTGTAGTTTTTGATGTTATGCTGTGCGGTTGTTGCGGTTGTCATCAGTAGTTAAGTGTCATCGGTGGAAATGTTTTCATCCACACACGACTCCAATAAACGCATTCCACTTCTAAATTGCTTTTCTATGGCTTGATGTCCGTTCCAATAAAACTGGAAAACAAATATGTGCCTTCTGTTAAAACACATCCAGTGTAAGGAAATTTGATTTATTCACACACAAACTTATATTAAACCCATAATCTTTGAAAATATTAACAATGGACAATCGCATTACAGTATGTTTGTTGCACTGACCTTCCAAAAACCAAAACTTTTCTCCCGATATTTAATGCAAAGATGATTTTTTTTAGGTTGTGGAAATTACTTTTTCCTTCAGTCTATATTTCTGTGTTTAAAGCATTTTATTTATTTTTGGATAAAGCTATTTATGATAACCTTTGCCCCAATCTTTGTACTTCCTAAGTTTTGATGTTCACTAAACTGTATCAGCAATATAGTGATAACCTCTGGGATTCACCCCAGCACACAAAATGGACATAATTACTTTGCTTTAGGTCTCCAAAGTCATTAAATTGTGTTACTCTGTTAATTTACAGATGCTGGTGGCCCAAACTCCAATCACAGCCTGAATAAATGTAGACTCAGCTCGAGGCTGTTTTAAAACGGATCAATACACCTGACATTAGATTAGCTCAAGAACCTTTAAGGTGGTCGAAAGGATAGTGGCTGACTGTGCAGTTTTAATGCCCAAGATAGACTGAAGTGAAATGCAATGATGGACTCAAGAAATGCACTAAAAGTACACCGCAAGCTTCCCATTGCTCTCAAACCTTCATGTTACATACACTTAGATGAATAGACGGATGGATAGATGGATCTTCATGCATTTTGAACCCATGACCTTGGCTTTGCTTGCACCATCCTCTACAAGTTGAGCTATACATCTAAATAATCTTTAACCTTCTCGTCATGTTAAATCAGACTGTAACATTCTTCACTTTTATTTCTCTTGAGATCCAGCAGTGGTAATCCAGTGAAGGTAAACTGAGAGACAGACCGCAATGCTGGCATGCCCCATGGCTACATGGAGATCAGATTGCTTACTTCATACTTCCAAAGTGTTTTGAATGTTTTCACTAACAGGCTTAGATGTTTTTCTTCATCATTCGTCAATTGTTTGAGTTTCAGCAGGAAAGGGAGATTCTCAGAGGGGATTTTTTGGTGGTAGCAGAGGTGCAGGTTCTTTTGACTGCCAGAGCCCGAGGCTAACACACGGGACATATTTTGATGTTTTGGATGTTGGAAAGACCTCCACCTTTCTACTCTAGACTGTAAGCAATAACAGTTCTACTGTAATATTATACCTTGCTAAGTGTTTTTGTATCTTGAAAACTGTAAAGGACACAACCTTGATTGTAAGTGATGATTAGCTAGAACTGCTGTCATGGATGATAAAACAAACTTTGCTAAACTATACACTTTATACATTTTATTTAGTGGTTTTGTGGAATGTGTTGTAAACAAGCTTTGTGTCTTTTTGTGTCTTAAATACATTTATATTTCCTACATGCGAAAGCAAAAGATACAAATCTTAAAAATACATTTGTTAAAGACATTTGCAAGACCTGATTTTGTTTTTCTCCATTATGCTTTAGATGCTTCTTGCAGTATGGTAGTCTATGCTCTGCTTTAAAAGATCTCTATGATTTGATTATTTAAGCAATACATGGTCCACTAATTCTTTTTCAAATAAGAAGAGACTATATAAATACAGCAGGAATAAACAAATCTGAATGAAATTATCCTGCAGACACTGGATAAATTCACAAAGTTCTGCACCGCAAATACTTCAAGAAGTGAAGCAGGTCGCTACGGCCTGCGGAACTTTCCTGCTCTTCATCACGCGATGGCATCTCGTCCATCTTCTCTCTCCAGTTTTCCAGTGGCCTCTCTAAACAGATTCATGCTGCCTGGTAAGCACGTCGTTAAATGCAGAGGAATACCAGTGGAAGGGCTTGGGTTTCCCCAATTTCATTGACTTGGGCCAAACCATAAAAATATCTACGTACCTCCGGTACTTTGAAAAACAATACCAGGACTCTAGTTTAAAGAGGCTGGCATGCTTCAAACTCTAGCAAACAAACAACAAAATTGAAATTGCAGCCACGCCAGAAAAATGCCATGCATTTGTCCTAGCTTTCAATTTTGTGATGCGCGCTAAGTGAACCGGATAAATTTGTCTCTCTAAAACCCAGCTCAGGCATTGACAAGCAAAAAACGTCAGTTTGTGGCTAAGAAGAGCAGAATAATTTCCTTTAAAGCAAAACTATTCACAAGTGGTATATAAATGACAAAAACCAAGTGTTTTTGCAGAACAGTGACGGGCATAATAATAATGATTCTTCAGTTTTTACAGTTTTACACATACACCTAAATTATGTAGTGTAGAATTGTGTGTCCTCGAGTCATTACCCAGTTTTATTCACTATTGTTGACTCTCTATTGTCATTGACAGATAAATTGATCATTAAAGTAAGTAGACAAGCTTAAAACCATTAGAGACTATTCCAGCTGATGAAAGATTGATGATTTGGGGTGTGTATGTGTGTGCATGCATGTGTGCCCGTATTTCCACATGCAAGTAAGCATTTTTCTGGCAGCGCACCTTATTTAGCATATGCATGAATTGTGCATGCTCACAGCGGACACACACACACACACACGCACAGAAAGAAAGTGGTGAAACCCATTAAAATCTACGTTTATAATGCGTATGCTAGCGATGATTAGCTGACTAAGTGTTTAATGAAACTCACACTGTGGCCGTGCCCTGAGGTGAGCTATCATTTAGCGGAGTTAATGAAGCTTTTCATACCTAATTAGCCCTCGGCAAGATGGGAATTATACAAGAAGAAAGTTTATTAGCACGTGAGAATCTCTGTAGCAGATCTGTTCGTGTATTGATTTTAAAGTGATGTCTGGGTTGATTGACTGTTCAATTACAATTTACACATTCTCGGTGTCATGATAGCTTTGAATTGTAAATCAATATGCTGGATTATATTACAGTCATTTCTTTTCATCTGCAGTTCTTATCTCTTATTGACTATTACGCTTTATATATTTATTTCATTTATATTATTAATGCATATAGCATGCTGGTCATTAGATCTCTACAGTAAATGACCTTGAATGAGACTTGTAGAAGTACATAGAGAAGGTTCCAGACTCCCAGAGGCCTTCAGAGAAACTCCCACCCAACGATCAGCCACCTGCCTGGCCTTCAGTCATCCCGAGGACCAGCGGAGGTGAGATAAGCCTCTCTCTCTCTCTCTCTCTCTCTCTCTCTCTCTCTCTCTCTCTCTCTCTCTCTCTCTCTCTCTCTCTCTCTCTCTCTCTCTCTCTCTCTCTCTCTCCTCATGCCAGATTCCCAGCAGCAGTGAGGCTTATCAGGAAGATAAGACAGTGGCCCGAGGACAGAGAGTGTGGATGGAGTACATCATTTGTTCAGAGAGAGAGTTATTTTCTACAGAGAGTCAACACTATAGCTGGTTTTCGGACTAGGAGAAAGTTTAATAACATTACGTACAGTATTTCAACACAAAGATCTGCATCGTGTCCACCAACTCCCCTTAATCCAGCACAAACCCATATCCTTTCTATGTAAATGTGGCTTATTATAGATTGCGCTTTACTTACAAAGTCAGCTCTTTTTGCCAGAAGTAAGTTGCATTATTATTGCCTGTGGAAAACGTGCGGTACAGATAAGCAAACAATCTGCATTTTAAAGAGCCAGTTCAGTTGCATCGCAGTAGAAGATTGATGCTGTGTAATCTCAGCATAGAAAGAGGACTGCACAACATTATCAAAATATCACAATTGTGCATACTGCAGTATTGCAGTGATTTGCAATAGCTGAAGATTTAGGTTTTACTTCAAAAAGTTATGTATAGTCAAAGTTTTTGATGCACAAATACTGGCAAGTGAATGTAATGACATATAGAATATTGATAAATTGATCAGAAATTAATTGCTTAATAATGCACACACTGTATAATCAAAATAGCACATTTTCTCCAGTATTGGGCAGCAGTAGTTAGAAATATACTCGTGAATGCATACACATCTTTGTATGAAAACTGGATTTTGCATACTGTACTTGCCTTAAGTATGGTTTTTGGATGAAGACTAGCTGTTCCCTCAGGAGTTTTCCTTTAGGGTCATCGTGGTACTGTACTTGTGTCAACAGGTCTATTTATGAGAATCTATAAGAATAAATCGCTATTTAAAAGGCACTTAATGTCTGTTTCCTATAAATTCTTTCCTGTTTCAGTGTTTCACCGCTGTAAATCAATAAGACTTACAGTGATGAATTGTTGAACTTAAAAAGTACATTCATTTTCGAATTTCTCGGTAATTAGTATGTTTTCCTCTTTTGATTTTTTTTAATGACAGCATGCAATCACATTGGCATGAATGTTACCATTTTTCAATTGAAGCAAAACCGAAGTCAGTTTTTTCCATGAATTTCAGCATGGTGTTGGACTTTGAGCCGTGCTGTATGTGAGTCTAGTTTGTGCTGTTTGCAGTCCAGTGTTTATCTGACCATGTGTCTGTCTTTCTGTCAAAAACACACAGCAGATGTGACACTTCATGTCATAAATATTGCAAGTTAGATCATCTCTGACATTTTTGTCTTATTACACTAAAGAGAGAGAGAGTTTTATCCTGTTAAACAGACACAAGCCACAGAAAACATTCCCTGGTCGCAGCAGTCTAACACTGTGGTCCTGAGTCTTCACATCCAAACCACAATTTAATCTCTACATCTCGACCGAATGATGTAATCTCAGCCGACAGACCCTTTCCTCCTCTCCTCGCCCGTTCGCTGCACATTTATCTCTTATTGTTTGGGTTTCAGTGCTCGGAGACGTTGCTTACCATGTCGGTTTTCTTCACATCTGTATGAATGCTACGCTTCAAAAAGATATAGATTATAGATGTAATGACTTTGGCTTTTTCCCATGGAGCTCTTTAAGGGGTAGAAGTTGTTTGTGTTTGTGCTGTAAGGGCAGTGTGGGTTATACCAGGGCTCAGGATGGCAAAAGTGAGATGCTTGGTTTGAAAACACTCATGTATGCATGAGGAACATCTAGTGGAAAGTCTTGCCTCTGGCTCCAAACTTCTTTTGCATGTTTTCCTGAGGCGGTTTGAGTTTCTAACTTTACTTAAAAATGCAAGAAAGACACTTTCAAGTGTAGCATCTAGTGCAGATCAGCACACCATCTGTATTCTTATCTTAATATATTTTCTTAAGGCTGATTAAAGGAGGAGATCACCTAAAAATTTAAACTGTGTCATTTACTCACCCTAAGGTCTTGAACATTTAGATCTGTTTTTAGAAAACAAAACATCATGTGACTAGAGGACTTGAAATATGGCACAAGTCACATAAGTCACTTTTATAGTGCTTTTGTCTTTTTGAATATTAACATGTCCAAAGTGGTTTGCATATTTGTCAAAAATGTATTTCTTTATTGGTTTTGGAAAGACATATGGGTGAGCAAATTATTTTTTTATTTTGGGTGATCTGAAATCACTTCCAAAAACTGTAGAATGTTGCAAATGTTTTACTGCCCATTTAAAAGACTGCACCACAGCACTCACTCATGTCAACAAGCACAACATTTTTATGTCATAATCGAAATGTTCCATGCAAAAATTCACTAGATTTTATTCATGCACATCCAATATCGTAACTGTCCGCTCGCTGCATTTTGACACTGACAATAACTCACAACAAACGGCACAGTATTCTGTTACAATCTAGTTCATTCTGCTATCAGAATCGTCCATCTGCGATCATCAGTAACCAATGAGAGACCGGCAGTCTGTCTTTAACATTAGGCTGCTTTTATCAATGCCTGTTTGTGAGAGCGAGCGATGTGTAGGAAAAACAACAGATGACCAGACCGTGTCAAGGGCATGTGTCTCTTCTGAGTTATACTGACTCCCTTATGTGCATGTGACCAGACATCCATCTAAAAAGATCATGTTCAAAACTTTATACTCTTTATACTAACGGTAAATTCTTTCCATGCCAGAGTTTCCTGAGGGATGCATTAGTCTGGGATCTTTACTGATGGACAGTTGTCTGGGCCCTTTAGTTTAGATTTGGAAAAACAGGATCTTAGAAACTGATTTTGATGCCTTTTTTTAGAAACTGATGGATGTTGACCTGGGCGTGGCTCTTCTGTTTGTGTTATGAATTTAATCTTCTAACAAAATGAGACGGAAAATGAGAATTAAAGTGATCTTTAATTCTAAGGCATGATGTGTATGAATTACACTATCCATCAGGGAGTTTTTGGAAAGGAAATGAGTCTTTCAAGCCATGATATTAAATATCAGAGAACTGGTTATTAATTTGTCATTTAGCTGAAATTTTCACTTTTTTTAAGTTTAGTCCTAATGGATCGTTTTAAGGTTCAGTGTCTTAATGTCACAGTGGTGATTGTTGATAAAATCTTTTTCATGCTTCAAATCTACAACCTTTTGGTTTTTTAATGGAGATTGTTAAAGATCCCTTAAAAATCATAATTGTAGATGTTGGGAATGTATGTGCATAATGTTTCTGAAATACATGAAATGAACTAGTCTTTAAAAGGCGACAGAAATCATCACAGTTGTGAAACGAACCAAAGTACAAACTGTCAAATACATAAATTAGGTCCTGACTTCACTTCCTGTTACATTGAATAGCTTTGATGCGAAGACGACATACGTGATCACACACCCGTCCGCTCTCTCCTAACCGTAGAACTTCAAAGCATGTTCCCAGAGATTTTAATAAAGACAGATTGTCAAGAATCAACACTCGTGGCCATTTGTAGAGCTGATGGTTTGCAGACTTCATATTTTAAACCAGCTCAGCTAATTTACAGAGCGAAGCAAAGCACATCATTACAACAGACGGCTGTCTTTGGTGTGGGCTGAACTCATTTAGACTGTGTGTGCGTGTGCACGTGCATTTCGGATGGGCTTGTAGAGCAAAGCCAAAGATGGATGCGCTCAAAGACAGCATCCTAATCTTCAAAGCGGTTCCGTAATGTTATTTTCTCTGTTTCTCTCTAATGTAGGAAAATTGGGAGAAAATCAAGGGAAGAATCCGATGGCATGCTCTTTCTAGTAAAGGCTTCGTTTGCTTGTGTTTCATCACGGGTTTGATGAAGATGGTTTTAAGTGTATTTTATAGTATAGTGTTTCATATCCATGTTTCACATCATGAAAAATACCATTATTTATCACATTGAACACCTGTTTGGGTTTTTTTGTAAACGTCTTGCACTCTTGAATTGATGAAATCATCTAAAATTGAATTGATTAATTTTATAAATGCAAAATATTCATTCATTAATGATAAATCAGAGCTCTGACTTCTACAAGCATTACATTCAATGATGTTAAAAACAGTTTAATAAACATTAAATTAACAAACAAAATAAAACTGATATTATGGTCTTTGTGCGGTTCTTCGAAAGGCAGAATTGTCATAACATACTCAATAAAATGGACAAATGAAGGATCTCTATAAATACTGTGATCATCACGATGGTGTTTTAGTGTGTTTGTGAAACATTTTTCAAAATAAATGGTGTTTCATGATGCCATAGAAGAACTGTTTTTGGCTGAAGGGTTACATACAGAACCTTCCACATTACTGAACCTTTCTGTTACAAATGATTATTTATTATGGAAAAATGTTCTTTAGACTATAAAAAGTAAGAAAAAATGAGTGAATGGTTCTTTAGGGATCCGAAAATAGTGCTTCCATGGCATCAACTTTTGTAACATCTTTATTTTTAAAAGTGAAGCATGTGTGCAAATTGTATATTATTAAAACAGAAAGATAATCACTTGGATTATTATCAGAATTGAGCTGAATGATCCACACTGGCTCAGTTCATGGACATAAAATTTAGTGACTAATGAATGTTTTAAACATTCATACTTCATCCTCAAAACACTTCTGAAATGTATTTCTGTCTTTAAGTTTAATGGCGGGAAAACACAATGAATGGAAACAGAATCTCCAGTTGATTCCAAAAGTAGAATGTGAAACTCTTGTTTCCCAACAATCCAGCGGCTGCAGAGTTTGACTGGTTCATTTTAAGGCTAGTAAATAGAAGAAGTTTTTCCTCATGGATTTAAGTCATATAAGAAAATATAAGATTTAAAGCATCTGTGTTTTATGAGTATGTTAAGACCTTGTTTTTGGTTTGACATGGCATGCAAAAGTACACTGAACCGCTGAATATGACCGGCGTGTATATTTTACTTTCATGAGTTCACACATATAATCTGCAAGAGCGCTGGCAAAGAATAAACATGTTTGGCTTATGGTCCTCAAGGGTTTCGACATCAAACTCAAAATAAGCTCAAAGTTCACCCCTTAAACTATAAAATATAAAGTTGAAGCTGGATGCCAGAAAAACTGTGGAAAGCAGTGAGTTATGTGTTTGACTGTTTATATACCCTCTGCCATGTGATTGGTTGGAGTTTTTCTTTAAAGGCTCTGATAAATGACACGTATTGTAATTAAGGAAATGAAACCCGTACAGGGTGTTGTTTACAATATTGTGATCCGAGTCAAGATAGGTCAGTGATTTCAATGAGTCACCACACTTGTTTTACTATCAAAGCAACGGTTGTGTTTGAGTAATAGAAATCTGAGGAAATCAAGTGTGAAACACATGTTTGTGGGGGATTACTGGGGCTGGGATGAAGTTTGATTGATGTGGTGTAACTCCAACAGCTGTTGATGGGTTCTTCTGACCCCACCTATTACTCTATAAGTCCTGCAATCTCCTTCCTCTTTCTACTTTATGAAACATCGTTCTCTATGTGTTGTTTAGCTTAATAACGTGGTCTTTGAAATTTCAATGTTGTGTAGCGTAGTGAAGTTGTATCATAGCTGTGCAATGAAAATGATTTGTAGCTTTGACAGATGATGAATTTCTTGGTTGTTTGTCATCTCGCAGTGATGGCTAGAAGAAGATGTTGTCCATTTTTACTTTGTGCTGTATGAAGTAAGAGTTTAGTTGTGCAACTCATTTAATCTGATTTAATGTGTAAATTCTTAGTATATATGCAATTATGTAACCATAATTTTGCAATCTAAATCATCTAATTATGCTTTCAAAGAGAAAGCCTATGTGCACAGTAAGCACTTACGCTAATCTCAGTTGCTCTCTTTCTAATCTTATTGCTTTTTAGGAGAAATTCTTTCTTTTGGGTAAGTCTGCATGTGCACATATATTTTTATATCTTATATAATTTATATATTTTATAACTTATGTAAAGACAAAATTACACATGGTGTCTAATGAAGCAGTATTCTAAAAAAGACATTTTTCTTCTACAGAGGCCATATTAATCAAATTTCTTCTATGTGTTTAAACGTTTAAATACACGTCTTGGTGAGATGACTAATCCTTTAACATGACAAACATCTCTGTCATGCTTTCTGCTCTGGCAGCAGGAGAGTTTTGCAGGCCAAAGGCTGTGCTATGAGAAATGTTTCCTCTGTTGTTCTGTGTGGGAGATTGATGGAGGCGAAAGATGAATCTGTGGATCGGGTTTGGAGCTCAGCTGGTAGAGTTCATGGCCACTCACATGGTCTGTTCTGTTCGCAGATTCGATTCATTCATTTATATGAAGACTTTGATGATGAAGATAAACATTAATCCAAACAAGAACCGATGAAAATGTGGACTATGCCAGGAAAAAAGATGGTTGACAGATGGTTGTATCTAAGCGAGACTTGATCTTTTGTGAATTATTGTGTGTGTTATGATGTCCTGGAAGTGTGTTTGCCAAAGAGCTGAACTCATCCATACAATGGTAATGGCATCAGGGAAATATAAGCATCTTTTAGAAACAGAAGGAAGTACACAACAGTGGTGGTCCAACATGGGAGGTTAAGGCAGCTCAAACATGTTTTAAATTAGTTACATAAAGAAATTAAGTTTTGTCTTAATCTGGTTTTGTCTTAATCATCTTATGCTTACTAAGCATAACTTTATCAATTGTATAAATTTAATGTGTCTATTCAAATATCATTTAAAATCATCTGAAAATGACAAAAAAAATTCCCTTGTTTTGCATAAAAAACAAAAAATGATAGTTTAAGTACATTATAGAGGTAATATCTCAAACCAGTTCTCTTTCCATGTCACTTTAGTGCTTTATTAAGCCTGTGTGTGCCTAAAGCAACAGGTGAAGAAAGAGAAACTTAAAACATAAAAATAGTGTTGATTTATTTTAATATTATCATCATATTTTTAATTTTGAATATAATATTTTTAATTACATTTTTAATAATCATAGCTATTTCGAGGGAAATGTCATGTTTTTGAGAAAATAATGGTAAAATAATCAGTAAAAATAATAATCAGTAAAAAAACAATATGATAATGATGGTAATATACCAGCCACCCCAAAAAATCCCTTCTTGGACCACTAACCAAAGGCAAACGAAACACAATTTGGACTCGTGTTTAATAATTAACAATATTTTAGTAACTTAAAGTGTATATGGTGTGATTACTGTAATTAGCCTTCTGCACGCACATGTCTGATAATCTGTGAGGATGTGTTAAGCGAGTAGATGATGGGCATCACAGCATCAGAAGGCGACTCACAGCCCGGTGTTCAGCCGTTCTCCTTTACGAGAGCTTTGATTAATGAGCTCTCATGCTTTAATGAAAGCATGTGAAGAGGGGGAAGGATTTTAGCGTGACGCAAAGCTGGCATGAGTCTGACTTGGGGGCCGGGCCTCCCTTCACCATCAAACATTATTGTCTCTTTTCGCTCTCACAGTCGTCTCCCCGTATTTCTCCGAGCCTGACCTGCAGTTACTCATTAACTCTTTTTGAAGTGCCTCTCGTCATTGGCGCTGTTGTCCTTGGATCTCCTCGCTCCCCATCAACATCTCTGGATTTAGGCAAATACATTTATCTTCTGCAGTGCGGCCCGCTGAAATGCAAACAACGATGAGAGCCAAGTGGAAAAGTTGAGCTTTGAGAGTCGGAGGTCAGTTCAGAGGTCTTGGGGAGGGGTGTTCCAGAAGAACTGCTTCCTCTGTTTTGCTTTTTTTTAGAAGGTCGGCAACACCTATTACACCCTGGTGACCACGCTTAACACTTTATCATTATGGTGACGAGTGACCGCCGCTCACATGTACTCAAAATAAAACTTTTCAATAGTTGAATTTATTATAATGCTGCATTTTGACCTATCTCACTGACCGAACTTACATTAAAAAGAAAACTAACCATATAGGACTGTACCGAAATCTGTCTGATATTTGTGTTGGGCAAACAGTGCAGCAGTGTCTAGAAAATGTAAAGTAGAGCTCTCTAGTGAATGTTGAGATAATAGATTTATGGGTAAAGGAGAACAAGCTGGAACTGTGGTTTGGGTCGTAGATGCATTTTCAGGCAGAAGTAAGGCAGAAAGCGAGGAAAAGAGAAGAAAGATGAAGGTTTTGATGGGCACCGTGTCAAAGATGAGGTGGGTGGTGTAATTGGTACAGCTTGTGAGTTTTGGCACACAGTGATTCATCGCTGGGCACGAGAGGGGCAGCATATGGCCCGCTTAGCAAGGGCTTGGCCCACCTTTACATAACCGACTCCCTTTGTCGCGTCCCTGAAGACATGCAGGCACGTCCTCTATGCCAAAAACCACAGGCTTAGTACTGTTGCCAAATCCTTTACAGCAAACCAAGCCAATGGTTAAGTTAAGAGAGAGACCAAGACTAAGCGTCTTTCATCTTCAAAGGTAGCCCTTAAGGATAGATTGATTTTGTAACAGTCTTATGGTAGCCATGCTTCACACAAAATGGTTTTTAGGTGAGGTAAATGTGATACTGGAATAAATGGTAATTATGAAATGTGTAATCGGTAACATGCATTAAATATTTCTTTCTACATAACAATAACATGAGATGCTTTCCAGTGTGAATATTTTCCCATGATCCTCTGGAAGTATGATGGCAGTTTCTCTGACATCATAAACCTGTAATATATCATTTTAGTCTGGAGTGACAGAATAGATTTCCTCTTGTCTACAATCCATGGAATCCAGTCAAAACAACCAACCCAGCCATATACATATACATACGTACATTTTTTCCCACACATTAATAGTGCATAAGACTTGAAAAATGTTGACATATCTCTGTCTGAATCAGGTCTTGGTTTCTGCAAACATTCAATAGAAAAATAAGTCGAAACTTGATTTATTAAGTATGAACTTACTATAAAAAATAGTTGTCTTCATAACTGCTTCTATAAATGCTATAGTCTTATTGTGTCTCAAAGTTTAAAAAGCGAACAGATATGTATTATTATTATGTATTAATTATGGTTTCAAAGTATAGTACATTTAATATTTTTTATCAATTTTGGATGTAATAATATTCAATATTTGAAATGCCACCTATAGAAAATTCTTAATGTTGTTTTTATATATATAATTTATTGTAAAGTTTATCAGTAATAGTACCCAAAGATATTTGGTTTTTGGTGTGTCATCATGTCTGGACATTACATCGCCATTTTAGCTCAAATAATTTCTGACTGGGTAATCCATGGCTACTTCCATTTAGTTACATTACTTAGCAAACATATAAACCAATTTATATAGTGAGAGACAATTATCTGTTTTCATTTAAGTTTTCTCAGTTTTATTCTTGCAGTTTACAGAGACTTTATGAGCAATCAAAACACTCGAGTGTGTGTCTCGTTTTATTAAATCCCTGTATTCACACTTCACTCTCTTCTATAGCCGTTTTTTTTCTTACACAACTGTCATTAAACTGAAGCTGCTCAAAGATTTATTTCAAGCTTCACTTTAATTACACATTCTCTCCTACCTCTGTTCCGCTCGCTTGATCCGGGTTCTGTCAGAACGGAACCACAACAAGAAGAGCGGTGCTCTGTAGAACCGGATGGCTTCTAATCCACCTTCATTCACGCTTGGCATGTTATCAGATATCAAAGGGCATGTGGGGTTAGCCAAAAATTTAACAAAATTGTTATTGTTGGATCCCAGCTGGACCCAAGCCAGGGAGGGTTAGACATCTTTAGAAAACCAATTCATCTCTATGTATATGAGGTATAAAACTGATCTTTTATCTCAAAAATAGATGGAAAAACAACAGAACTTGCTTGTCAGATGTCATTGGTGTGTATTTTTTAAATGTTAAAATTAAATCTTGTCCTTGAGTCATCTAGTATAAGTAAGCCATTCATATAAACACTGTCACTGTGAAATCTTTGCTGGTTCTTTGATCATTCTAACAGGTCAGACGAGGCAACGCTGGCTTAACCAATGACTTTGGGAAAAGACTAATTGTTTGTCTAACCAGTGTGCATTGAAGTTGCTGTCTTATCAGGACATTCCCTCTGTTTGAAATGTTTGAAAGACTCATACAACACCAACACTTAGCTCACAGGCTGGAATCAAACACTGAAAGTTCGGCAAAACATTTAATAAATACAGGCACAAATTGGATACACAATTATCCATTAAAACCATCTGTTTTGGATTTGTAGTAAGACGTCTCCTTCCGTCACTGCCGTGTTTTTGACCTGTTTTTTGCTTTGAGGGCAGGTTACAGAAGGACTACTGCTCACGGACACTAACAAGACTGATTACAGAAGGGCTATCAGGTTTCCCGCTCGCACACACACACACACACACACACACACACACACACACACACACACACACACACACACACACACACACACACACACACACACACACACACACACACACACACACACACACACACACACACACACACACACACACACTGAAGAGAGGAGGAGGGTTGAGGTCTTCCTCTCATCTGTGACTGTTTACCGGTAACATCTCTCGGGCCTAATGACAGATCAGCCCCGGGAAAAAGCACAAAGTGTGCTGCTCCACAACCAGATGTTGTGTGTGTGGATGCATCACTGTTGGTGTGTACTGTATCTGATCTTTCTAGATCTGTGTAGACCTACGAGACAGTTTTCTGTTCGTATGTATTTGTACATTTCAATTAGTCTAATGCATAAGTGTCTGGATCTCAGACGTCATTCCTGGTCAATCATGTGTCTGGATACATGTATGTACAACACTTAACAAAGCCTTTGATGTTTTGCACACCCAGACCCAGAAATTAAACAATGTAAGAATTATTGGGATTATGCTGATGCTTGGGTTAATAATAAATAATAAATAATCATTTAGTTTTTTCCAGATCTTCCTCAACACGTCGATATGTCCAATGTTTTGGTAAGGGTGTTTCGTTTTTCAGCATTTTATATTTACAATCATTTACATTTTCTAGTAACTATAGAACATGATTAAAATGGTTTAGTTGTGTCTTCATTTACAAAAATGACATTAATTTTGATAATTTCTTTCAATTATTTCACCAAGTCAAGTGAATTTGCATCCTGAAATTAAATTGGCTAGTGTTTAACATTATATAAAATTGTATATATATAAAATATAAAAACTGCATTGAAGAGGAATATATCTCTCTCTGTCTTCTCTGCAGTCTCTCTCTCTCTCTCTCTCTCTCTCTCTCTCTCTCTCTCTCTCTCTCTCTCTCTCTCTCTCTCTCTCTCTCTCTCTCTCTCTCTCTCTCTCTCTCTCTCTCTCTCTGTCTCTCTCTCTGTCTCTCTCTGTCTCTCTCTCTCTCTCTCTCTCTCTCTCTCTCTCTCTCTCTCTCTCTCTCTCTCTCTCTCTCTCTCTCTCTCTCTCTCTCTCTCTCTCTCTCTCTCTCTCTCTCTCTCTCTCTCTCTCTCTCTCTCTCTCTCTCTCTCTCTCTCTCTCTCTCTCTCTCTCTCACTCTTCATTTATTTGCTTTGAGATATTAAACTCCTCCAGACCTTGTACAGTAACGCAGTCCAACCTCATTCCTCACTCAGGCTGTTCAGTGCTGTCCACAGGGAGCTTTCTGTGTGGTACAGGGCC
Organism: Beaufortia kweichowensis; assembly: GCA_019155185.1. Taxonomy (NCBI): domain Eukaryota; kingdom Metazoa; phylum Chordata; class Actinopteri; order Cypriniformes; family Gastromyzontidae; genus Beaufortia; species Beaufortia kweichowensis. The sequence goes on along the minus strand of CM032808.1, from coordinate 15,528,425 downwards.
CGTGCTCATGTGCGCTGCTGAAGGATTCTTTCAGCGGTCCTCTCCTTCCCCCAGCAGGGAATCGTGCTATCTGATTAATGTCCTCCGTTTGGCCACAGTTCCCCATCCATTCTCACAGTTGTGTCTGTGTGCAGTGCCCCTCTCGCAGCTCTTTAGCACTGATAGATGGCTCGCTGTGAACCACAGACACAAACACTTGGATAGGGTTTACTCTGATAATACAAACAGAGCGATGTAAGATGGGGTCTGTATAGTTTGTCCTCTCTGGATTGAGTTAGAAGGCGAAAGAGTTGCGAAGCAGTCGGCCGTGGTGGACAGCGTTTCAGAGGAAACTTTTTTGAAATGATATCTGATTGGGCGTTTGGACATCAGAATAAATGCATGTGCAGTAGAGTGTGGATGAGATTAAGTTACTTCTGCCCCAACAAACAGCAAATTCCAGCTTTAGAAATGGTTAGAAATGTTAGTTGGTGCAGCATATTGTGTCAGCCTTAAAAACATAAATCCATTTGAAGTTTGAAAGGTAAAGTGTGTAATGTCTGTGGTGCTAATCATACAAAAATGAATAGCAGAAATCAGGGCTGCAGTATAATTACCAACATTTTATGAATTTTGGCAATATGCATATTGCAAAGGTTTGCAAAAATGTAATATTTGTAATACTTCAAAAAGTAACAGTATGTATGGAGATGGAAGAGAAACAGTGAGTGGTGCAGACAGTCCCACCCTCATCTCAGGTCATTGGTTAAGTCAGTATTGTTATATATATTTTATTTGGCATGAGAAATACACAGGCTTATATTTTATCATGCTCTGATGGTTGAAGGACATCTGGTGTGGGCCTTTTCATACATTCTGAGCTCATCCAGACAGTTGCAGTTTTATGACAGCAGCTCAGAGAGAAAGTGAAGGATGTTCTGGTCTGGCCGTCTCTGCTTTTGCCTGATTAAATATATGGCTGTGGTTTGGGTCTGGCCCATGTTTGAGGGCCCGGAACAAGTACGGGGAAATCCACATGAAGGACAGCCCAAATTGCATGTTAAAAGAAACAAATATGACATATCGTAACGGACACAATTGTATACATCCATCCGTCTGTCTGTCTGTTCATTTATGTTAAAATGATCTGTCTGTCTATCTACAGCATCTATCCATTCTTCCATACTCTAGTTTATTGGCTCTGCATATAACGAATACTTTAAAATATACTGACAAAGCTGACCTACTTTAAGAACCTTACAGTCTACTTCAATTAATCTTTTGTCAAATTTTAAGTGACACCGAAATGAATGTGTGCTTAAACTTTCTCTGATCTGATCTCATCTCCATGACGCAGGTATCGTGAGACCCAGTACTCTAGAACACTGTCTGTCTGTCTCATTCTGCCTAACCGTCTCCGGTTTTTCCTCTTTCTGCAATTAGCCAATTACCACTAATTAACCCTTCACTGCTTTAAAGAACACGTCCTTGGGCATTTTTCCTCTTTTCCTTTCAATCCCGCCTCTCATGAGGCAGCTTCTGACAGTTTTATGACTCCACACGTGCTGTTTCGTTTGAAACGCGACCAGAAGCACAAGTCAGGGCGGTCCGGAGCTTTGTTTAATGTTGGCAGGGTAGAGTATATGTTTGGACCATGTGTCAAGCTTATATTTGAAATGTACAGCGCACTGGGTTTGAAAGAGACTCATTGTAAGTGTTTACTTGTCTTGCGGTTTCCGTTTGCCACCGTCACCTCAGTCAACACGACCCTTGAGAAGTGGTGATGCTGGAGTCTGGTGTGATATCGTGAACTCTTGTTCCACCGGGCAGGTGAGACACATGTTTTTTTTTTTACTTAGGATGTAAGTAATGTAAACATGATGTGACTTTTATTATTGTAAGACTGTTTTATCTACCCACAGAATTAAAATTGTATTACATTAGTTTTTGTTGTACCTCAGATGTCTGGTGTGTATGTAAAAGACCTCTGTTGTGATTGGCTTGCCTTCATGTGTTGGCGTAGTACACACTGTACTTCAGCGTGAGCCAAGTTACTGAACACAGAGAATCTGTTGATGTGTAAATGTAAACGATTAAATGCTAATGTGTTCGCATAGTTTTATAGGAGGTTTCTATTAATCGTGGGGGTTGTCTGGGTGGGAAAACTCCAGCTTGTGTGCAATGAAATGCCAGAGATTTCAATATTCACTTAAACATTTAAGATTCTTCTGTTTTAATGAGTAAAGAAGTCACATAGTCTGACACCATCATGAACCAAATCTTGTTCTGATGCTTCAGAGCTGTTCAGAGATGAGAGAGAAAACATGCGTGTGATGTGGATGCTGAATCTTTTAAAAGCTACAGAGCCTCTAGAGAGAGAGGGACTTTTTTGCTAATAATTGCCTACAAGTTTTCTTACTTTTCAAAATTTACATTTGGATTCACTGAAGGTGCTGTCGATAAATCTAGATTACAGTAAATGAAAGAGCATGTGAAAAAATACATTTGTTTTTACATACTGACTTTGCCTGAAAGACTGCTGTGTTATGATTCAACGTGTGTGTGTGTGTGTGTGTTGCTTATACAGTATATACCCCCATCTCTCTTCATAGGTAAAATTCCAGAGGTTGGAATCTTGGCAAGGTTTTTACCAGCTTTCCAGGTGGCCGGCAATGTTTGTCAAGAAGTAACTATAAAACTAACCCCCCACCTATCTCTCTCTCTCTCTCTCTCTCTCTCTCTCTCTCTCTCTCTCTCTCTCTCTCTCTCTCTCTCTCTCTCTCTCTCTCTCTCTCTCTCTCTCTCTCTCTCTCTCTCTCTCTCTCTCTCTCTCTCTCTCTCTCTCTCTCTCTCTCTCTCTCTCTCTCTCTCTCTCTCTCTCTCTCTCTCTCTCTCTCTCTCTCTCTCTCTCTCTCTCTCTCTCTCTCTCTCTCTCTCTCTCTCTCTCTCTCTCTCTCTCTCATACAGTCTGAGCCGTGTCTGCTGTTCCCTCAGAGACAGGAAGCGTTGGGTGGGTAAACCCCAGGGTCTGTGTGGGCCTACTGGACCTCAGTGAAGGCAGTCTCAGTGTCCCTGTCGCTCTCTGCAGGCAACCATATTTAACAGTCTCTTACCTGAAATCATTATACACATCCGATGAGAAGCGAGAAGTCTGCTGAATCTGGTAATTATTTAGATGTAAGCTCTTAATACATGTAGATTGTATGTTGCTTAACATGTTATGTCTGTATACAGGTTTGGTGTTTTTGGAATAATTCTTGCATTTGAAATAAATTTACATCACAAACTCTATAGGTTGAGCTACATGTAATTTAGTCCACGTTTAATCAATAGAAGTGTTTTTTAAAAGCAAACACAACTAAGTTACATTTAAAATTTGGATTCTGTGTATAAGGGTAATCACTTCATCCACTGAATTCCACATGTGAAAGAGAGAGAAGGACAGAAAGAGGATTTATAGATAAAGAGCATCATTATATGGATGTGGTGTCATTAGCTCAAAGCACATGAAGTAAACCATCAGATCTCTACTGATTAGTCTCTCTTCCTGCTGGTCAAAGGAACTAACCACAATGCCACATTTCACCAGTCCTGTTCTCAAGCAAGACTTTATTCTACTACTTTCTGTCCTGCTTACCCATCATAGAAGAGATATTTTATCCAATTATGATCATACAAGAATGTGTAACTATTTTACATAGTGGCTATTTTGTATGAATTTGTATAAAATTGTATGATTGTTAGGAAAAGGCCCCACCCCTGAATCTAACCATCACTGGCATGAAAGTTGATTATACTAAAACATATGAAAGAGATGTAAAATAAAAAATATTTGAGAATTTTACTAGCTTTATTAGTTTAGTGCACTACTCTTATCGTTTGCGGTTCCAGACTGATTGTCCAAATCCAGCAGATTTAGTACAGAACTCAAACATCTGTAAATCTAAAAGAGACAAGAAAACTCACATCACGTCTAAAACATCAATAGCATCAGAGGATGGTGTAGCACAAGTTTTCTTATCACACACCGCTCGCACTCCTCTACACAGATCTTTCTCAGCACTTTTATTTTTAAGTTGAAATGAAATTTCAGGGAACAATCAGAAATGAAAAAAGTAGCAATAATAGAATCCATTCTGTGACCACGGCCTGCTTTGTACTTCATAAAGAGAGAGGGCACGCTTGCTGGAACAGTGCAGGCTCTCTCCATGATTGCTTTTGTTCTTCTACAGTAGATGCCTGTGCTCCGGCCAGCCTTTACTTATGAGATCTCCTCTTTTCTCTCCTCGAAGGTAATCTGACTTTGACAACAGGCTCTAAAGGTCACCGCGAGTTTTTAGATACAAGCGGGAAGCTCGACTTTAAGATAAAAGGAAGTCAAGGGCGTCGTTTACAACAGACCCAATGTTCTTGCACTTAGCTCACATCCGATGGTTGTTTCCCAGCTCCAGAGCCAATGATTTGACCCAGTTTAATGAATGGCAAAGAGAAACAGCGCTTTAATGGCAGTGACCTCAGAAGCAGACTTATTTTATCTCCAGACATCGCTACTCACTTCCTGCATAAGCCAACAGTGACAGAAGACTGGGAGGCTGTGGGGTAAGTCTAACTTCTGCTGTATGAGTGCATGTGACGGCTGACAGTGTCTCTCATCGCCGGCCGGGTGTTTAAGGCACATGTGGAAACTGTGCTGTAGCGGGTGCATGTCTACATCACTTTGGGTTTTTTCATAGAAATAAGCATAAAGGGTTTGGACTAAACATTTTTTAAAAATGTCTCACGGTTGCAAATAAAAAAGCATAATTGTGACCCAGTCTGTGAAAACTCGACTAATTTATTGTTTTATAACATACTGTTTTCTGCATTACATTTACATTTAGGCATTTAGCTGATGCTTTTATCCAAAGCGACTTACAAATATTAGGAGACAATATTTGTATTTTTACATTCTGCATGATGTAAAGAACATTCTGTGGTAATATAACCTTGATATCTTTAATATGCTAAATGACATAAACAATGTTTAGAAATTCAACTTTCAACTGTATTTTTTGTAAAATAATGAAATGTAAAATGATAAATTTCAGTATTTAAAATAATTATTTTAGTTTTTACATGTAAATCTGAGAGCTGTATCATTTATATAAATATAATTTGCAGCTAAAGACAAACATTACCTATTTTAGTCATTTTTATGGATATGAATACTTTGATGCATCTTATTTTATAATTAGATTTTAGTCTGGATTTCCATATTTCCATATTTACTCCATCTTCCAAGCCACAGTATATCTTTGTGTAAGTAACATACTGAAATACAGTTGTTCATTGCAATAGTTTTTTCTCCTTCACCATTGCTCTGAAATCTCAATAGTTTTTGTGTCTATTTAAATTAAGATATATCAGACCAAGCTAAACATTAATGTCAATGAAATCATTGATGTCAAACCTGGAGCAATGTGTCCTGACACACTTTACGTAATTTGATGGACATACAGCAAATGAGATTTAACGGTGGAGGATGCTTTTATTATGAATAATGATTAATATTTCATTTTCTTACTTTTTACAAAGCAATTCTATTGCTTTCAAAGATTTAAAATAGATCTCACAAGTCTTTTAGGATACTTTTAAGGAGCATGGAGCACCCTTTACCTTTCATTGAATGTAGAAAGACTAGCCAAAAAGAAAGTAAACCAAATGCATTTGGACTGACATGAGGGTCAGGAAATGATGGCAAAAATGTCATTTTTGGGTGAACTGTTACCATTACCAGAAAACTGACAAGGCTACTGTGCCGTTTAGGAGGTACCTAGTAAATCAGCCAACAGATTTAGTCTTTAAGTCCAGAACCGATTTCACAACAATTCTCATTATTTTTTAGGAGCACTCTTTAAAAATATTCCTTGGGGAATAATTGGCCCTGAATCTTTGGGTGGTGGTTATAAAATTGTCCCTGAAGCTGAATGTGCCCATTCACAGTAAAGATCATATCATAAAGAGTTTAAGGTCACTGATATTGTCTCATCCCTGGAACATAGGAATCATATGGAAAAAATGCAGCTGTGAGCGCTTGGGAAAAGTACGCCCTAATGGGGAACTGTGACAGCCCAAGGACGTGGACTGGTGGGCTTCAAAGAAAAACAGTGTGAAGAAAATGACTGAGAAGGAAACCACAGCTCAACTCAACAAGCCAGGCGAGTTTTTACTTAAAATAAAGTCGAATATGTAGCTGTTGTGTCTTTGGGTGGTCACCAATCCAAAAGCGTTATGGATACCAAGCATCTTCATTTACTGCCGTCTTTGCGCTGGAGAACATCATGTTTCAGTCTAATAATCTATGATATTTTGTCGTATCATGCATCATCTGCAGAGGTTTATTTGTGGTTAAGATATATCTTGAAGAAATCATACGCTAAATTTGCCAGCTGATCTCCAAAGTTGCAAGTCTTTCAAAAGAAAACGACTTCATTATTGTACAGCTTGAAGTTAATCCTCCACACGAGGAAACCCATCATTCCTTTAAATGCACAGTTTGAACTTAGTATCTTCTGGCATTTGGTTTTTAGAACTAAGCAAATCTAAAAAGATGATTAAAATCTTAAGCATAAAAGCAATTAGACCCAGAAGCAAGAGGGAGATGTGATTGTAAATCTTGAGCATTGCCAAGTTTATGACAACGGGGGATAAGAGATGTCCAGGGAGAGGATGAAGAGATTCATTTGGCCGCTGAACTTCTCTGCAGGGTTTCGTGGAAGCAGTTTTTCCCAAGTGCTTACTGGATCTTTAGGTTTCAATGATCTTGATTGCATCTGGACGTAAAGACGTGTTTCTGATGACTCATCTTTTGGAGTGGCTGTCTAAAGCCTCTTGCACCTCCACATGATCAATCAAATATTTATTAATAGATGTTTTCTCAGGTACAGGTGGTTATGGTAATCTAATCAGGGATCCATCTCTTCTTGATATAAAGGACGGCTACATGAATAACTGCAGTTACAAAATGTGCCAGAGAGGTGTTGAGTAAAATATGAGGTCAAACATTTAAAGGGATAGCTCACCCACAAATAAAAATTATTTATTCACCCTAATATCAATCAAAACCTGTATATGACTCTTATTAGTTCACTTAAACATGACACATGACCCTTCTGTCATACCTATTCATGATTTCCTTTTATCATTACTTTTCTGTCATATTTAAATGTAGCTGTTCTGTATCCTTCCACGGATACACAACATAAAAAGTTTAAAATATTAATCGATTCCTCTTACAAACTTATTGTTTTGCTTCAAAAAACCCACTGGAGTCATTTGGAATACTTTAATAATGCATGTAGTGTATGTGCTTTTTGGAGCTTTAACATTTTGAAGACGATGACATGATGGCATTTTAATATAATTAATCAAATGTGTTCAACTAAAAATAAGGAAGTCATATAGTTCTGAGATGGTGAGTAAAATTTTGGGGGCAAAAAGGAACCACTTTTCCCCCACTTTTTAGATGACATGGTCACTTCTGATTAGCAGCGCAACTCAACGGGCCGGATTTATTTAACCTCCTATAATAATTAGTGTGTTTGTGTTACCAGCAATAAACCAAAACTCTTTGACAGAAGTGAACACTTCCCTGAAATGGCCCACACATGCTCTCCAGTTTAATCAGAGATGGGAAGGAAGGTGAGCGAGAGTTCTGGAAGCTGATGAGCTTTGATGGGCCTTCTGTATCCGGCAATGAAGCTCCACTGATGAAGACTTGATCCATCGTGCTCAACTGCTCATGTCAGGTCAGTTACAATTATATGAACTCAACAGCAGCTAAAGAGAATTCTCTAGAGCTCTTTTTAAACTCATATTACACTTGTTGCTATTACATCCCGTGTCACATTAACAATACATGTTTCCTCTGTAAACTCACAAGCTCTCCAGAGGTCTTTGGCCCAGAGTTTTCAGCCTAATCATGCCTTACCTAACAACTTGGCACTATCCAATCTAAGTCATTGATTTAAGTGAAATTGTGGTAGTTTATGAAAAATGAGGAAAGGATCTAAAGATTGCTGGAGTAATTTCCGCCTGGCCTGAGATCTCTGCTGGACACTTATAAATAAGGCTATTACTGCAATCAGGGGAAATATGAAAAAGGTGCCTTTTCATGTGTTAGATGTTAAAGTAGAAGAGCTTTCATTAAGACGAAAAATGAATCTCCAGAGAGAGAATATTTGAGTAGATAGAGAGATCCCAGACTCACTGCAGATCAATCTGGTGTCATTGAAAATATAAAGATTGAATTTTCTTGCTTTTGTTCTCGGGCAGCTGGTAATGTGTGAGTTCACTTTCAGTCAGTTGTTTATCTGTATGCTAGTCCGTGTTTATTCTTGTTTGCTTTTAACTTCAGTTCAAATCATTGTCTTTCACAAAATGTTTGTTATGTTGTTTTTTATGATTGTGTCATTTATTTTCTAGTAAAACTGCTATTTGTATCTTTTGCCTTGTCATCTCTGTTTGAAATATAAAATTGCAGGTTACTTTATGTATTTGTCTTTGCACGTGCTTAAGTCATCAATATCATAAGCTCACCGTTGTGAATCAGGTTATAGTTTTAAATGCAATTTTTTATGTACTTGTTCAATAACAAAACCTTATGGATTGCAGCTTTAAATATAAATGAAATAAACACAATTTAGTTCAATGGCTGTGCTGGGTCTGAGTGATATTTTTCAAATATTAGGCTGGTTCTGCAGATTTTCCACATGATTATTATTATTCCAGATTTATATATTTCTAATTCAAACTGTTTAGTGGTCAGAAACTAAATATTGTATATTATTATTTATTATTTCACAAGGCTAATCCTCAAGTTACTGAGCCATGTCTTATTTTCTTTTCAGTTTGCCCTGTGAATCTGGTACTGATTTCAGGAAAAGGATCACATCTCTGTTTGCCAGGAGAGGATCTAACCGTGAGGATAATGTGAACCTAACCAGATGATCTGCTCAAGCGTTTACCCAAACAAATACCATGATCTGTAAATCACCGGCTCCTTGGCTTGAGATCTCTGACCACCGGAGGCATGCCGTAGACTCGGTTATAAATGCAGAGACAGAAATGAAAGCGTTGTCCACTGATAACATGACGGTAAATGAGACCATGCTAAATTTCTTTCTTAAAAAAAAAAAAAAACAGATGCTATAGGTCATCACGTAGTACATGCAAGGTTTATCACTAATGTAAATTTAACGAATTTGTATTTTTACTTTCAGAACATCAATACATGAGTAAACAGAAATACAATTCTGTTGGAACTGATTTACACAAACATTTTGTCTATAAAGCGAGTCAGCTTCATTTCATGCTACAATTAAATATAACCTCCTGAGCAATGAAATTTCTCAGCAACCACTAAGCCTTTGAGTATTCCTCTGCGCAGTTAAGTCATTAAAAAATGAATATACCATTATTATACAATGTATTCTCACAGTTCTCCAGAGAGGAACCGTAAAACATCACTATAAGAACATCTAAGGTTGACATCCCTGTGGACCCTAGAGTCAGGGTGACCATAAAGAGACCCCATGTCCTGACAGAGGAGGGTCAAAGGTCATAAGGAGCAGAGATGTGTTCATTCCCAGAGGAGCTGAAGGGGTAATGGAATGGTAGATTCAAGCCAAACGGAGCAATTTGCACTTATATAAGAACAGGATAGAAAACGTGAGACCGAGGGATGTACTGTAAAAATGATGGGCTGTCATCAATTATGTATGAACTGTATCAAACAAAACATTTTTAAAGGATTGTCTTTTTTGTACTAAAAGTAATGTTTTATATTCTTTCAATTACATTTTGTTTGCTTTTCACATGAATTTACAAAATTTCTGCAGTTAGCATACTGATTTCTGTTGTCCAGAACAGACCTGTTACCCACTTTGGGGCTGTGACTCATCAGTTAAGACCCACTGCATTCGAGTGTTGGAGTATTATTGGCTGTTTGTCAGGATCAGTGCACTATCCTGTCTGGTTGTGGTGTCCTCACCTGTCAATCTGTCGCTGTGGGTGACAGCCCCTCCCACTAACCTAGGTCCAGTCTGTCACAGAAATGGACATTTTGTCTGACTTCGGTTCGAGCATCACGGCCAAGGGCTAAGATAAGTATATGTGTGTGTGTGTTCAGGAGGGTTAGGACTTTAGGAAAAAAAGCAACATGTCTAACATGTTGAGAGATTTACTCCATGAAGGTTTTGAATGCATATACAATATGATTGACAGGAGGGGTGAGACACAGCTGAGGTTTTGTAAGGCCGTCTGTCTCTCTTGCTAATCAGACCCGTCGCTCTCCCGAACTGCTTTTTTCCTACCGGCCTCCTTCAGGCAATATAACAATAGAGCCGGGAGCTTCCGTCACCCCCAAACCTGCTTACAGCCGCTCAGACTACATGGAAACGGCTGTTTTATGGTTGTTATTAAGCCCTTTCGAGCCTCTTTATGGTTTTCTCATTGTTTACAGTATGCAGAGAGTCTGGTATTTGCATAGCGAGTAGCTTCAGATGAGATTTTCCCGTCTGTCTCCTGTCTGCTCTTTAATGAAAGCTGTCAGCTACCATGTGGTCTTCAGCATCTCTATGCCCCGTTTCCCCAACAGATATGATTTAATGTTTCTTTCCATTTACTTTATACCTCAAATCATATGTACTTAATGCAATGCTGGTTTCTTTCTGACTCATCGAGAAGATTTCTGTGGCATTTGGTAGAAAATAACATTTAGTATCTGGTTTCGTTAGATTTTCTTCTGAGGTACATCCAAGAAAGGTGGAAACCAGGACCACATACAGTCAACTTCAAACAGCAGATTCAAGCAACTATTAAAACAATAGTCTGTTACATGTAATGAGTTAGTGACTGTAAGTAACAGTACATGATTTCATAGGAGAACCCATGTAATATCAGATTAAATATATTTCTGTTTAGGGCACTTTTATGAAAATGGTACACTTTAAAACTTTAATGTGTAACTTTTGCCTCTCTCCCACCATCTCTGTTTGAAATATAAAATTAAAATAGCAGGTTACTTTGTGTTTTAAAGTCATATTTGATTACATATTTGAAAAGAAGAGACATCCAAATAGATTTCGCTTTGTACCACACAAACAACTTTTGGCTCTATTTTCATTGGCTTAGACATAATAAACAAATTCTCACAACAACTTTATTTTAACTTCTTGTTTGTAGAACTAAAATACAGTGTCACACAATGCACTAAATATTATCATTGCTGCGGGACGCGGCTAAATATGAAATCTTTGATTGCTGACCAGAGAGAATTTAACTGACCAACTAGCAGTCTTTTATTATATTTTGTGTCTCGACTAAACGTGCAATCTGCCTTCCAGCTTTCCCACATCAAGTGCATTCAAATGAGCCACAGTGACAGAGATGCTGATGGGACGTATTGATGGCCAGGTGATGAAGCTGATCCTGAGGGGATAGAAAGATAGATCTCCTTTATCTGCTCTCCCCTCCAGCGCCACTGACCGCAATCACAGCCACCGTGAGCTGCTTCTACTCTGGAAGAGCAATGAGACCCCTGAGACCAACCAGGCTATCGCTTTGATCTGAGAGAGAGAGAGAGAGAGAGAGAATAGGTCTATGTCTTGCCCCGGCCCTTTAAGAGAGGTCATAAAAACCGTCTCCATTAGGCAGACGCTTCAATCTCGGCACCAATATTTATTTTACAGGCTCTCATCAGTGAGATCATTCCAGACTGAACGTCTCTTTTTGGCCGTCTGTTGTGTTTGAGATACAGTTACGAGTGTTTACACGAGTTTCATTAGAGCAGCGTTAAACCGCTCTGGAGCGCGGTCAGAAATAAGAACGGAAGCGCTGATATATCAGGAAAAAATCCATTTTTGTCTCGAAGCCACACAGCTAGGCAATAACTAAACCTTTAATTAAAAGATAAAAGTGTTTAATTCTTTCTTATAATAGGACAGGGTGATGACCTCATATATATTTTTTTATCAGATTTTCATTATGAGTTGGTTTTTAGGGGTGATCAGATTCCTACGTGTGTAATATTGGAGGTTAAGGTTGGACTGCATGTGTTTATATATGTGACCCTGCTTATGTCATATTTTGATATTTACTGTTTTCTACATAAAATCATCCTACATAACGTTAAGAACATTCTGTGTATGTATATAACCTTCATATCTATAATATTAACTGAGTAATGATGTCACAGATTGAAATTAAAGTGATATTTATATGAGAAATCAAACTTTGATGCTTTAATTTTGTAATTTCATTTTGAGACTTTAGCCTGGTTTTCACAGACAGGTTTACATATTCAAACCATTTGACAATCTAGTTGTAAAAATCAAATTTAAACTTGTAAATAAACAGAAAAATCTGAAACAAAGAACCATTATGATAGAAAATGTATTAAGAAATATTAAAGATTCTGCACCATTGGTTACTGATTCTGGATCACTGAGCGTATAAAAGGTCTGATTTGCTTCAGTTAAAACACGCAAGATGCTCTTTGAAAGATCGTGCTGGAAAACATAGATGAGCAAGTCTTGTGGTGTTCATACCAGCCTGAGCATATGCTCATTAAAGCAAAAAATGAGACATACCAGATACTTAGAAATTCATGCAAATTCTACTTTTCGCTCAAATTGTTATGCTAATAATAATGCAGTCTATAATGAAATCGCAGTGGGTCCCTGTGCAGGACTGGAGTTGAGAACCACCGATCTTCACGTGGTTCCTCCATACACACATACTAGTTATCTTTGTGATGATATTCAGGTTTGGCAGGTGAACCTGGAGCTCATTAGTGTGTGTTGACACGAGGAAACGAGTGTCTGACTTCCATCAGGACTCTGACACATCACATCAGTGCTGGTATCGATCAGTCTGAAGATGTGTGATTGCGGGTCTATAGTCTGTAATAAAGCCCAGTATGAGATGTGTTTATGTGCTGTGGACTGCAAGACTCCCTGCTATGTCATTCAACTAGGCATGAGAGCTCATTTATTGCTCCAATTGAGAAAAGCTCAGAGATGAGCTGGGTTTGTGTATGCGTTATGAAGTTCATTGTTCTTTTTACTACTGCATAGCTTCATATTTTTTTTATCTGAATTTAATACATGTTTCAGACACTAATACTTGCTTTGATTGATTCTAAAGTGTGTTTTGCATGCACATCTTAAATGTGTTTAATTCGTCTGCGTTGTCAGAATCCTGCGACATCTCTTGAGCCTCGTTATTCACTTTTTCTTGAGTTCTGTTCTTCCTTTTCGGTGCCATTTCGGTTGGTAGACTTTTGTTATAAACAAAAGATGTATCAAAGTTTTAAGTGAGCTTGAAGGATTTATATTCAAAATTATAGGAGGGTCGTTAACTCACGTCTTCTCAGTACCACTCCATAACCGGAAGTCCATCTTGTGTGTGTTTGTTATAATTTGTATGTGCAAATGTTTATTATGCATCTTTCTGGAATACTTGATTTTGATTGGTCAATCACAGGTATCTATGGTCAAATATTTGGTGTAATCACAGCTTAACTGTATAATCAACACGTCTCAAGTAACTGGTTCTTTAACACAACTTAATAGCAATTAATTAGACTAAATTTATTGTTAGTTCTTTGACAAAAATGTTTAATTCATTGAGCGTCTTCTAAATGAATTTAAATATAAATGCAGTTTGTTCTGTTGTGTGATGTTGCTTATTCATTTAGATTTGTATGATCTGCTTTCGCCCGAAAGGTTTGGTTTAGGTTTAGGGCTTCATTTTGTATTTTATCTCTAATAATCTTTAATATAAATTTAATATAAAAATCGCTATCTCACAAAATGACTTTGTTTTAAAGTAAATAAAATAAAAAGTAAAAAAATGTAATAAAGTTATGGTTTCCTGTGAGATCAGCTACAGTAACTTTATATTTCTTATGTATATATTTATTGTATTTATTTGTTTGATACATTAGTGCATATGAGGTTTGTATGACCATCTGACTGTACACTACTGTAAGCTCTATATACTATATATATATATATATCAGACTGTCCGGGCTGTCTCGAGGAACACCCATCTACACTGTGTTATTATCGGGGAAATAGACCTCTGTCAGAGACACGGGAGGCGGTGGAGAATAAGATGCCCTCCCCCGTCAACACAGACATATGAGGAGGAGCGACATGAGCTTATCTCTGTCACTCACAATCCCTCCAGTCTGCGTATAAACATTTAACCCCCAAACACTGTGTTTTTACATACCGAATACACAGCAACTGAAAACAAAAGGAATAAAGGGCTGATATAGAAATCTGTGCGCTTTAAAACTTGTTTTTCAATTTTCAAATCTGATCTTTCATTTTGGAAATGAAATCTGATTCATTGTTCAGTGAGTGTATAGAAAAGTCATTTAGGACTTACAAAAAGTGTCTGCCAAAGGCATAAATGTACATGTTTTTGCATTTCACAGAATTGTCCATCTGTTGAAGACATATCTGTCAGTTTCCCAAAAGAGCAAACGTGCATCTCACCACTCCCAGTGCATTATGGGAAAACTCATTGGAAGGTCTGGTAAGTGTACTTGACAAGTATCCTGATTATAAGAGCTGAAATTAAATCAATTTCCATGCCATAATTACAGGACCCGTGATCTAAAGGAATAAAATGATGCTTCATTCATGATTCTAGAAGATCGATGATGGTCTTGGCTCTGTCGTTGAACTTGCGTAGTACAGACGGAATGCAGTAAAATGAAGCTTGAGGGAATATCTTGCGCCAGGTTAGTGTTCTTGTGTTTTCATCTTCATGTAGTCGATCACGTGCACGAAAGTTCAAAGGCAACGTGACACACGAGGGGGGCTTTTAATATTGAAACACAAGAAAGAGAAGATGATAGAATTTGTGTGATGTGTTTTGGAATAACGAGAAACAGCGATGCTACTTAACCACATGTTCGGTTGTATTTAAAATAACATTGCTTTTCCAGTAACTAAATACCTTTTTAATAGTAGGGCATAGTGGTATGGCGTGGCAACAAGATGTTATGTCATTGGTTTTTATGTTACGTTGCACCAAACAAGCAATAACCAAATGTTTCTTGAATGTATCTGTTGTGGCATATGTGGTGTTAGGAGGTTTGTTTGGATCAAACATGAACCGGTCCAAACAATGATTCACTGATTTAGTTCCATATTTATCTATTCTGTTGTGTAGAAAAATTTTGAGTCAACATTCTGCTGTCCATATGTTTTCTTATTATTTAAATTAGAATGATTTTTATTTGGGGTCACATTCAGTTACTGTATTTACATTTTGGTAGTAGCTTGTATTGTGTGATAGTATGACAGCTAAATGTCCTTATGAAAATTTTACTACAAATAAAAGTTACTATAGTTAAACCATGGTTAATTTGGTGTTTTTGTTTTTTCGTTTTATTTGTATAATATTATTTGTATTATAAAACCATAGTTTTGTAAATGAGGTATGGAAAGATAGTTTAGAAAGAGTTTAGAAAGTATCTTCCTCAACAGTGGCTAAAAATGTATAGTGGATTCTGATGTGATCTTGGATATAAGCGCAAACATCCACCAGTCTCAAGCACACACAAACTCTATGTGACCCTCTCTCTTGATGACAGCTCTGTCAATGACCCAAGATCTGAGCCGAAGATGACCAGCAGAAATGCCTCGCTGTCCTTACAATGACCCGAAGCGCGTGTGCGTGTGTTTGCCCTGCGAGACACGCATGGACAGAAGCCCCTGGCCGTGCACTTAATCATGCGCTAGCCACTGCTAACACACGCGGCCTTGAGAGGACGCAGGCCGATGTGGACTGTCAGTAATCAGCATGGCATTTACTCGTTCCCCGGCCAATTAGCCAAGCATTACCTGCCCCGGGTCAATGTCAGAGCCACATGTCAGGCAGCCGATGAAACCTGAGCGATGTGCACTCCACGGGACGATATAATGTCATCCTTATGTCACCGCCGCCGTGCCAGTGCACGCAGGGGTCAGCCCGTATTATCTCTCACCTGCACGGCACTCAAGAGCGGAACGCGCCCGTCGCTGGACGTGAGGGTTGCTGGAAATGGATGATGTCATGAAGAACAGAAAACACATTCAGGTAAAAGGACCTTGAAAATATTTCACGAGACATTAACAAAGATGTTTTTGTGTGTCTTGGAGGAAAGGGTGAGTGTGAAGAAAGAAAGAAAGAAAGAAAGTGGAAAGTTTAATTCTGCAGTGGTTGTACTGTAAAAAATTTGAATCCTCTTTTCTAAATTTTCTAACGACTTGTTGCATCTAAATTTTTCAATTGGCTCAATTAAAGTTTTGTACATTTTTAGAACAAACTGCTACAATTAATAACTGACAGAAAGATTTAGATGGAACTAAAAATAATTTAATTGGTGTGGGTTCAGATATTTTACAGTGCATACTCTTTTTTTTAGTATTAAGTAACTTTATTTCATTAGCAGAACAACAGATAATTTATCAGATAATTTAGTCCATATAAAAGTCTTTAAATTGAGGTGACTTGGACTTTTTTTTGACAAAACTGAGCAAAACAATGCATAAATCTCCAGAGAGATGCATGTGACATTACTGTTATCCTTTACCCTCTAAATCTAAGCCATAATTGACTTTAAAAAGTCTTCATTTCCTCTCTGTTTAACCTCATTCTCATCTAGAAGAAACAATAGATATTAAGGTGATCTCATTCCTGATTTTTGCTTCCTATGAGGAAAAGCAAGAGGATCTGTGTTTCTTCTGTCATTGTAATGTTTGCTCTGTGTTTGTGACTCATTGTGACTGTCTGGCTGCCCTGTTAGTGACTTTAAGACTTGTTGGGCTAATCAGTCTTATTTTGCCTCATTAGCTCCCTGCGTGAAGCTTCCTTCACACTGAGATGATGTATTACCAGGGTCTTCTGGCTGCCCTCAGGGGTGAAGAGAAGATGGAAGGAATGGGATACATGTGTGTGTGTTAGGAAAGAGGACAGAGGGACTGCTATAGGTTTCCAGTTGGAAAGAAAAATCGCAAAGAAGATAACAAAGACACGGCTAGACCATGAGATTAATTGGAGAGCAAATGGAGACTTCAGCTCTTTAGAGTTTGGTACTTCTGTTGTCAGCATTTGTGAAATATTATTGATTACAAGGGATAATAATTCTAGCTGCTTTAAAGCCACAAGACTTTTTAATTAATACATTAATAATGAATTAATGAAAGTGCTTAATCAAAAATATAACCTTTACATCTATTTCTATTGCCTTACTGTAAAACTAGTATAGAAAATAATTTCATGTTATACTGTTTTTAATGTTATACTGTTTTTAATGTTATACTGTTTTTAATGTTATACTGTTTTTAATGTTATACTGTTTTTAATGTTATACTGTTTTTAATGTTATACTGTTTTTAATGTTATACTGTTTTTAATGTTATATTGTTTTTAATGTTATACTGTTTTTAATGTTATACTGTTTTTAATGTTTTACTGTTTTTAATGTTATACTGTTTTTAATGTTATACTGTTTTTAATGTTTTACTGTTTTTAATGTTTTACTGTTTTTAATGTTATACTGTTTTTAATGTTTTAATGTTTTTAATGTTTTACTGTTTTTAATGTTATACTGTTTTTTTAGGAGAAGATGACACAGCTGGATGGGTCTGATTATAATTCTATATATCCACATACAAATGAAGGAATATAATAAACATACTGTAGGTGAGTCTTATTCATCTTATTTTAGTAAAGTGAGATTTCCACCCAAACTTCCCATAATCCTAAATTATACAGCAAGTTCCAAAGCATCTGTATTTTACCTCACAATTAGCCATAAAGTCATTACCGTTAGTGTAATCTGTTTAATTTGGCAAAAGATTTACAAAACGATTTTTGCGGTTTACTCTATTAACCTAACCTCCCCTAGGGAGCGTATATTTTCCTTTCTCTTGTTTGTGTTTGCAACTGGCATGTTTTATGGCGTTTATCGGAGCTTTATTTCAGCGTGTGTTTTTTATCCTGAGAGAGGAAGTTATTGAAAGTGATAAAGGCTAATCTGAGCTCCAGATCTCTATTAAACAGCTCCGTTTCCTCACTGGAAATAGAGCTGGTTTAAAGAATGTTGTGTGACCTTAAGAGTATCCGTGTGTGTGCTGAATAGAAAAAAAGACATGTTTATATACATGTTTTATACAGTCATATAAGGCAAAGACAGTACAAAAGAGGTTTGGTGGGCATGCGGTCTGTTGCATATTTAAAAGATTTATTTGGTCTCTGAAATATGTGAGTTCAGACATTTCTAAAACAATTTCTTGTGATAAAATCTGTTTCATTTCATTTTTAATGGTGATTATATTTTAAAAGCTTTAACATTATAGGGTTTTGTCACTCGACTACTGTGTCGAATCTACAAAGAACAGGAAATCAAAGAACATGTAATGCAGTTGTTCTTAGATTTCTGTTTTCTGTCAGGAAGGAGGAGAAATCTGTAACTTTGATGCTTTAGTTACATTAACATGATCTGGTTAAAACATAATCAGCGAATGATGTTGGCATGTTAAAACTTGCACAGAGAACCGCATGCATTTACGAGTTAGACTAAAGGGAAAATAAAACAGCTCGTCGTCTATTTATCAGATCAAGGTCTGATTTTTTGAGGAATGAGAAAGCATGTGAAAGGAAGCAAAAGTGTCGAGAGATTTCATTACTCCGACTGAATGCACAACACAGCACAGATTTGCTGATGACAGACTTTATTTTGTTGTTGAATTATACCTTCTAACCACAGAAATATATGTGCGACATTACATACACAATAAAAGAAGAGCACAGTTTCTTCTTTTATTGCGTTTATAATGACTCTATTGGGAGACTTTATTGAATGTCATTTTAATCCTGCTTGCTTCAACGAACAAAGAATGTTTTCGCTGCAAATTTCGCCGTTTAATGAGTTGTAACAGTACAGTGAAAACTAAAAGCTTTCTTCTCTTCCTGTATAATTTTTTTGCTGTAAGGAGAGAAACTCATTTCGTGAAGGCAAATGGAACGAGGTCTCTCCTGTCTGTACAAGTGTTTCAGTGAGCCAAAAGACTAATGAAGTGCTTCTTTACAGGCAACTGGGGTTTAATTTACCCTTAAAACCTCCCCGCAAACCCCCTGCAGTGAGACAAAGCTGGAAAATATCATTCTCAAACAGTCTAATATGTGCGATTTAAAGCCGACTATATGTTATAGACTTTTTCAATGATTACATCAGAACATGTATGTCTGTATCTGTGTGTTGATAAAACCAGTACAACTGGCCACCAGCTTGTTGTGTTTTGGATGGCGCTTCTCTGTATGAGATTTTTAGCTTTTTAACTACTTTAACCGGCAGGAATTTCCTTGTCAACAAGCTTCACTAGAAAGGTGATGTTATACTGTGGTTGAGCAAGTATTTGCAACATTGTGGTTTTGATTTAAAAGTGTATGAATTTCTAGTAAACCATTTTTGATCTGCCAAATGCACGTGTGACCCAGTCTTGTAATGTAAAGAACATTCTATATAACCTTGTTATGTTTATTGTTGACTGAGTAAGACCATGTCTAAGATTGAAATTAGTGTTTCGGAAGCCAACTTCTGTTTTTGTACAAAATAATATTTATTAATTGTACATTTTTTCTGTAGAAAATATATTTAAATATAATTGTAAATAATAAGTGTAAATATAAAATATAAGTGTCAATAAATGTATTAATTTCAGTATTTTAAACCATTAATTTCAGTATTATGAATGTACATTTATGCACTTTATCTGGAAATCTATCATATAGTCTATCATTTACAGCAATAAACAACTATTTTGATGCTCAATATCTCATAATTAGATTTTGAGACTGTAGGATTTCACAGACTGGGTCACATATATGTAAAAATATGGATCATCCAAAGATAATAAATCTGATGTTAATTTACTGTTTGACTTTCTTTTTTAGAACAAAAAAAGGTATTTTAAATTATGTACTGCTTGCTTTTTCCATGCAATACAGTTTATTTGACTCATACATTTATCCAAATCAGCTTATAGTGCGTTTACAATGTTCATTTTATCATGTTTGTTTCCAGGAAATCAAACCCATAACCTTTGCACCACTAATGCAATTAAACTACATGTACAGGAACATCAGCAGGACTCCAAACCACCAAAGTTTGGCTGGTGAAAAAACATGTTAGTAGACTAAAAAATAACCCTAGACCACCAATGAACATTCTTACAGCTGATGAGCTCATTTGTGTATTACAAGGGATATTCCTTTAATAAACCGAGGCAGGAGAAACAGATGTTTACATCTTCATTATACTCATTATTATACTTTCTGTGGTTTGTCTAGCAAATTCGCCTCAACAGGAAGTTTGGTTTTTGAATCCCACGAGGCCAATCCTTTTGAGACTAATGCAATTCTTTCACTTTACATGCATTACAATTAAAGGCTTAGGAACAGTACAAGCCATTGTATACAAGTCAGCGCTTGTTTATAATTTGGCATTCTGCATCTAAATTTGTTTATGTGAATGTAAGCGTGTGTGCATGTGTGTTACAGATGTAAAAGGGTCAGAAGCTCCACATCTGTAGCGCGGCAGCATGCTCTCGCAGGCAGCGGTCAAAGCGGGCAGCCAGCCGAGCCTTAATCTGCATTAGCAGCACAAAAGATTCGGGGAGGGGAAGCACCGTGAAGATGCGCCTTCATTTACTGAAGATTTAGAAAGGGCCAGAACTAAAAGTCGAGACGCCCAGCGTTTTCTCTATCATTGTTTTACATCTAAAGAGCATGTCCTTTTTCCAATCATTTGGAAGCACAGACCTTGGCTCCGTTGGGGTGGTTGGATTTCCAATGACTGGCTATATGTGTGTTTTTCAAAGTTTACGTGTGGAACGGAAAGTACAAATTGTACCAGTGTGCTGTAGACTCCCAAATGATGCTGAAATATAGAAATGTGTGATTTTTTTTCATTGTCAAAGTCATTGTGATGGGACAGTCATGATAGATGTTCTTCACTGCCGCTAATGTGTGAGTAAAAGTATATCAATGTTTGTCAGCTTGGACACACACACCAAAAGATCTATTACCTTTAGTCACATGATGTAGCTCTTTGGTTGAGTCATTTCTTTAGATCTGAAGTTCATTCAGCTTAAAGTTTAAAGTGCTTCTGGAGAAACAGGCATCTCTGCCCTTTAAGATCTTTAAGGAATTGTAGACGTTGGTAAGAAAATCCCGAAGAGATTTTGAACCGTAACCTCTGCACACTCCTAGACATGTACAGAATTCCAACCATTACTGACCCGGGAGGTCAAGGGTCAGATTTTGAAGTATCTCAGGCCAGCAGGGCACAGGTGTCCACCTGATCCCTGTGTGGTGGAATGTTGCAAGGTGGACAGATACAATGTGGTTTAGATAAACTTAAGCCAACCATGATCTCTGGGTAGAACGTCTAAACAGTTAAATGATTGCAGACATTTGTTTAAAGAGAATGAGGTCAAGTAGGACTTCAAGATGTTCAAAAGTACACTGTGTGTTTCCAACCTTGAGAACATCAAAGGCTGATATGTTTTGAAATCTGGGTTATTTCAGCTATTTGTATATTTTTACCACAAAGTTATTTTAATCGCACAACAAGTGCACAAATGAACAGGTGTGGAACAGAATAGCAGTCAATGCAGTCTTTGTATTTATGCTGTAAGTGCATCGCTTATCTTTTTAATACTGTGTTTTTGTTGACGTAAGCAGAAGAAACTTAAGAGGATCCTAATTCCTGCTTGCCTTTGCGGTTCAATGGAAAACACACGTTTAGACATTGCAAAGTTGCCTTAAGGGTTAGTTAAAAACATTCAAAATCATGTGTGATTAGTGTGAAATTTAGATTGAATATGAAATAAAAAATAAAAATGTGTATAGTGTGATATTAAACACATGGTTGTATTTCTGATATATCAAAGTTTTGATAATAAAAGAAAATATTTATTTTATAATATCTTTAAAGGCTTATCTGTCTTTAAAATTATTAAAATGACCCAAATCTGTAAGAAAGAATACAAAGCTTTCGGTCCAAAATCATTCATCCTTTCTTATTATTTTTCTCCACATTTACCAGGGTTTTAGGGAGTGTATAAGATGCATTGGCATGCAAAGAGATGAAATAAAAGAAGCTTCTTTCTCACTGCAGGAGACCGCAAAAAGATGCACACGTAACCTAAAATACAGAGTACACCCCAACCCCCTCCACACACACACACACACACACACACACAATCTAACACACAAATTTCCCCTTCAAGAGAAAATGGGGGTGGAATGAAAGCCGAAGGATTGAAAGAAGAGAGGAATGAAAGCAAACATAAACAATACTGCAAGTAAAAGGAAGTGGGAATGAAAGACGTAAACTGCTTAAAAAACAAGGTAATGAGTATTAGTAGCCAGAAAAGACAAAAGTGGACAAATATAAAGTGTTTGCTAACTCTTTGTTTTCAAGTGACTGTTTCCATCTATTTTTACTAAATAAAATAGAGTAACAAGTGGTAAAATCTGTATATTATTCTAAGCTTTACTTGTACTAAGTGAATAATTATGGTTACTTTATTTCTACATCTATATTTTATACTCGTATCGCTTCAAATAAATGAATGTATTTAATGTCAATCTGCTTTTTTCCTCGTGTTAGCAGAGACAGGTTGTTTCAGAGCGATACAGCAACGAGCCGAGACTGCCGATGGGCGCTTTGTGCCCGGCTCTGAATGGATCCGCCAGTCTGGGCCGATGGGACACGGTTAAGGAGGTCGGAATGGTCAGGCTGGTATAAATAGTTCTCATTGTGCACATTAAGGAGATGCTCTCAGCAGGGAGTCTATAAAGCTCCAGAGGCAACACTAACATACCATACGGCTTTCCCCAACCACCACCACCACCACCACCTCACTTCACACCGACAGAAACAAGCTGAGAGTGAAGAGAGCTTGAGTGGAGAAAAAGAGAACGAAAAGCATCCTCGCCATAATGTTTGGAGTTGTTTTCTAAATTATGAATTTGGTAGTAAGAGTTGTTCAAAGTTTACTTTTAGATTTGCTCTACTTAATGTCTGAGAATGAGAAACTTTGAGTGTTGCAACATCTATCAAGAAAATGTCTTGATCATATTTTACTCTCACACCAACAAATAATAAAAAAATAATAATAGATGGGTGAAGGGTACGTTTTACAATATCTGAAATCAAAATTCAAAGTCTAATTTCATTAAAAAACATTAAAATTGAAATTTTTAGCATATATATATATTTTGGATTTTGGCATAGATGGTGAGATTTACCCAAATCCCTCTATGCAATCTGCTTTAATAATTACATCAAATTGTATTAACAACCTGAGACTTTACAATATGCATTTTCAAAGACTTTGAATTTATATAAATGCTTTTAAAATCTTCTTATAAAATGACTTATTAGTGTCTTGTGAGTTTTTGTGTAAAGATGCAAGAAATAAGCAGGATGATGGAGTGGGGGTTTCTGTGTCTGGAGAAATGTCTTGGCAAACACCCCCACTCCTCTCAGGAGGATAAGATGGGCAAACATGAAATCAAAGTGAAAAAGAGCCACAAAGGGGTGACAGAGGAATGATTAGAGGAAGGGGGTTGAAGGGGCCCTTTTCTCCTCGTGGTTTCTTCTTAAAAAAGTCTTGGGCCTCACAGTGTCATGAAAAGATCCCTTATACAGAAAACTGGCTGTTCCGTCTGCCTCAGCTTAGCCCGTCAGCCTTGAGTATATATCTTTTATTTTATTACTTACTCACACATCAGTCCACCAGAGATAAACAGCTAGTTATAGTATAGAGTCTGCCCAAACGTGTGTGTTTCAACCTATTTATACACATTCATTGGCAATAGACACCATTCATCATACAGTTTGTGAAGTTTAAACTTTATCACTTTATCAAAAAAAAGGAGTATTAGTGCTTCATATATCAAAGTGAAACAGGTCTACACACATTACAGCTTCTGATTGGGTCTTTATGTCAGGTGACTGACAGGTGCTGTCATGTGATGACTAACACCATGTGACTATGACAGAAGCAAAATTTGGTTTGATACTAAGGCTACATCCACATAAAGCCAAATCTCTATCCCATCTTTTTATCTCGTTTGAAAAAATTCTGTAAAGTCCTCTCCAAAACTATCTGCGTACACATGAAACCGCCTCAAAACGATGTAGTATACTACATGTCAGACCAGTATGTGCCGCTGTAATTCTGCCAGAGATAAACACCAAAAACCCTCATGTTTGTTGTTTGCCCTTGAATATAAGGAATAAGGAAGTGTGTTTTATTTCTAAGTGTTTGTGTTGGACTAAACAAAGATGCTGGTGAGTTCATTTTATGTATCTTGTTCCTCTCTATGTTTAACAACCCAATCCAAATCCAACAGTTCAATTTGCTTCTCTTTATGGTTTTTAAGCATGGTTTATGTTTTCTTCTTTTGAGTTTGTGTTTAATCATTGTGGTGATTTACTGTGAGCAATAGTTTTACATTGTTTGGCTGGATGTGTGTGTAAAGTTTATGGCTTTGCAAGATTTGTTTTTGGCAGTGATGTACAAGCCACACTGTTCTAGTCTCATGTGTCTATATTTGAGCTTCAAGAACTTTCACGAGCCTCCTGATTGTTACTTTGTAGCTTTTTGGCCCTAAACATCTAACATTAAAGAGATGTCATGCACCAAAAGTATCATTTTTTCTATGGTTGGTAATGGTGCTTGGTTTTTAACGGGATCTGGTGCATTTCTCCATGTCTGGAGATTGATGTCATAGGTAATTTACTGGCTATGAGGCAAAAGGGCAGTTTATGTTTTATGCAGCTGAAAAGTCGTTTCTCTCACCTGGGCTGTTTTCCATGTTTTGCACAGAATGTGTGAGAAATTTGGGTGGAAAACGTTCAGACCTGGTTTTGTTGGAAATTCTCCATCTGGGTTTTTAAGATGCAGTGGAGGTACCGTCTGCTACCTAAATCTTCCATCCCATAACCGCTATGTAATAATCCCCTGACAGCTTGCCAAACTAGAGAGAGGGGGTGGTATGTAAGGGGTGGTGGGGTAACCAAAGCGGCTTTTGTTCGCCCTAGTCAACCGACTGACATCGGGTCTGTTAAGCGAGACATGCGTGTCTCAAATGAATTGCGGATCACACTTAAGCTACTGCTGGCAGATCTGTCTTTTAGTGAATGCAAATGTAAACTTTGTGTTTATACATCATCTTAGTAAACGCTTTGGCCTGCTGAAGGTTGCGTTCAGGTGAAGTAGGATTTTCCTTAAGATGTTGGTGATGTCACACATTAGATCACCACAGTTTTGGGGTCACCTGGGACTGTGCCGCTGTACCGTGTGCCAATTAATGTCTCATGTTCACAGACTGATTGGTTGTTTGTTTAGTACTGGTCGCTGTGAGCAGGAAACACACTTTTAAACAGACCTGTGTGTTTACCCAAGCAGCGCTGATGTCACTGTCTTTGAAAGGAGTGATTAATGTCTGTATTCAGTTAGTTGGAGAAATAAGAGAGACTCATTATTGAGAGAAGAGGAAGATGGAGGACAACTTTAGGAAGGAAGATGCAAACCTGACATTGATTTTGTCATTACTTTTTTGCTTTTTGCATTGCATAATTTTTTTTCACATCATGTTGTGTTTAGTCTTTTTCTTTTCTGGTTGTTTCTTTTTTCCTCTCCTCTCCTCTCCTCTCCTCTCCTCTCCTCTCCTCTCCTCTCTCTCCTCCCTCTCCTCTCTCTCCTCTCCTCTCTCCTCTCCTCTCCTCCTCTCCTCTCTCTCTCCTCCTCCTCTCTCTCTCTCCTCTCCCTCCTCTCCTCTCCTCTCCTCCTCCTCTCCTCTCCTCTCCTCTCCTCTCCTCCTCCTCCTCTCCTCTCCTCTCCTCTCCTCTCCTCTCCTCTCTCTCTCTCTCTCTCTCTCTCTCTCTCTCTCTCTCTCTCTCTCTCTCTCTCTCTCTCTCTCTCTCTCTCTCTCTCTCTCTCTCTCTCTCTCTCTCTCTCTCTCTCTCTCTCCTCTCCTCTCCTCTCCTCTCCTCTCCTCTTCTCTTTCACTCTCGTCATTGAATCATTTCAAGGACACTTAAATGTCTGAGGCATCATTACAGTTAGGAGTGTGTGTTAAGTGCAGCTGTAGTGGTAAAACAGAGAACACTTCAGCCAATGAGACGTCTCGTCAAGCACATGAGGGGAAGTGTCAAGGTATTTGTGCTGTGATTAACATAAGTGCTTTCCTCTGTTCCAGCTCCGCTATAACTAATTAAAAAAGCCAATTATCCCACTCAGCCTGGATTTGCAAGGGACACGTCCCAAAGGTTTAACAGACAGCTTTAATCTGTTTCCACTCAGACCGACTGTATCTAACAACCACACGGTGGACGTTTATCACAGGATCTGATTGTGAAGGAACACGGGACACTCTTTTTGGCTGAACATTTCATGAATAAAAAGACATATCTGTAGTAATCTTGGTGTAAAACCGTTTCACGGCTAATGCGGACCTTTCGTGAATCTTAAAGGCTTATCTTGCTTGCACTGTTTTTGATTAACGTATTGGTACATTAACAATGCCTGCACATGTAATCGTATGCATTGAATTTTAACTAGTTGTTTTCATCAACATGCACAGATGTTCTCGGAGGCTTACACTAATGTTCTCTGAACATAACCACTTTTGGAGGCTTGATCTATGGGTGGAAGAATGTTGCCTGACCAGCGAGACCTACAGTTCCTCAACTTTTCCATTCTTTAGCCTGCCATGACGGATTCACTGTAATCTGTCAGATCAAAGCAGAACGGCCCAATCCGATTCTCATAATCCAGTCAACGGGTGACTTTTGTGCATATTTTACTGCCTGAAAAAGATAAATCACATTTTTAAGCCTCTACCGTCTAGTCAAGTAAGTTATCACATTTGAATGTGCTGTTGTGCTATTTTTAACATTTTTTTTATAGTTGTCGTGGTCGCTGTCCCTTTAAAAAAACGCTTTTTCTCATAGAAACATCCCTGTTCTCAGACTAAGAAAAGACGGCGAGTCATTGTCCTTGCAGACGCTTGTGTAAATGGATTATTCACCTTTAACTCAAATTCAAGAGGGTTTGACTCACGGCGACAATAAGGAGATCTATATTTAACAGTAGCATTGCTCAGGAATGTAGTCGTCCGCCGGGCATCTTAAGAATGACAATTAGCATATTGTGTCTGACAGCTCAATCATATAGCACAGCCTGTGCGGAGATCAGGCCTTTGATTCGCTTAAGTAGGGAACAATTACAGACTGTGTCCCGGCACGGCACGGATACCCCATATCACCACACTGTACTGTAGTTCTGAACCCTCACACAGCCGTGAGGCACATGGCCTGGAGTGCTTCGAAATGCGGTTAAATGTGTGTGAATGTAGTTTGCAGAACTTTTGTTACAGCTTTTCTCAGTTGATAAGTCATTAAGAGTTTTGATAGGGATTGACTTTAGTTAGATGTTCACACAGAGTTATACAGAATTCCTTATGGGCCATCAGAAAAATATCAGTCTATGCACGAGTTATTTATGACTCTTCAAAGAACATAAAATAGTTATTTTATTTTAATTTTTATGTGCCCATTTATGAGGCACACAAAACAGCACTTTACCTGACTATGCTGTAAAAACTTTGGCAGAGACCTCACAGGAGTATTTAATCCACCAAATATTGACATCTGAGCTATAAGTATGTTGAAAACCTTGGAAAAAGTGTTATTTTGTCATGGTAAGTTTGATATTTGTATGCAATTGCCCTTCAGTTCTGCTTAGCAGTGCAGTTTTGTGTGGTTCACATGATTTGCTGTTGTACATGCAGAATAATTTTGAGTCATACTCACATACTAAACTTCTACATTTGTGGTTTGTCTCCATACTTATACTAATGATCCTTTTTAAATCTTTCAAATGAAACACACACATCATTGGTAATGCCACTAGTACTTGCTTACTAACGTCTTCATGCATGTGCTTCTGTTAATTCGCTGAAGGACTAACAAGCATCACTATTTCTTTAGCACATTGCATTGTGTGTGTGTGTAAATTGTTTCAGCACTTGAACTGCTGCCATGTTTCTGTGAATGGGTCCAGATGAACAGAGCCGGTCATCAGCCGCAGAGAACACATTTATCAGTTCTGCTTTTAACACACCAGGAGAAAACTGATGCGGATCCAAGTCGCTGATTAATGTGGTTTCTCTGCCATGATTTTAAAATTGTACCCTGTGCTGCACTTCAGTTCTTGTTTTCCAGCTTGTCTAGACCAACTATGTTGAAGAAGGCAAGAGAAAGAAACGTAGTGGGTTATACTGTATGTGTATACAAAGTGAGATCAATCCTGTGTGATACACTCCCCCTAGTGGTGTTTACTGTAATGACAACACACAAAATAATCATCCTCTTTTCTTTCTTTTTTGTATCTTTGAGTAAGTCAGGGATAATGTAGAGTCAAAATAAACCCAACAATGATGATCAGGACTTGTTGGGTTTTATTTTGAGGTAAAGACTGGCTGATTGAGCTTTCTTACGGTGTAAATGAATAAATGCACATGGTATATTGATCTGAGTAAAATGTTTGTTATTAGGAATAAGACTAACATGGTACACGTTTGTCTATATTCATTCAATGTTTAATCACGCCTGACAGATCTCTAGGTCATTGCAGTCGTGATCTTGTGCACATTGCAAGGTTGGGTGACGCTATAAATGTCAGACATTATTAAGGAATATAAGAGCTGCTATACTGAGAGATCAGGGTTAAGACGAGGATCAACGTTAGCCACAGGGGATGGCCGTGACTGATCTTTTCTCTGTCTGCCAGGCGGTCGGGCTGGTGGGCTCAAGCCTGGGTGCTGTCTGGGTTACCGGCCCCTGGGACACGAGGTCCTGGGGTGCTGTCCTAGCGGGGGTTCCCCAAGCTCCTGACCAACCCCCCACCAGACCGTGAACTCTTATAATAACAAATGGGGTGCAAATTGCAGCCGTCCCTGCTGGTGTGATTTGCTGTTGTATTTGGCTTCTGCTTGATCAATCATGTGGAAGAGTAATTGTATTTGCATGAGTTCAAAACTCTTGGT
Source organism: Beaufortia kweichowensis (assembly GCA_019155185.1). Classification (NCBI taxonomy): domain Eukaryota; kingdom Metazoa; phylum Chordata; class Actinopteri; order Cypriniformes; family Gastromyzontidae; genus Beaufortia; species Beaufortia kweichowensis. Next base: position 15,499,274 of record CM032808.1, on the reverse strand, counting down.
CTTTATTTCAAAACCGTTTGGTGGCATTTACTGAAAAGGGCTAAAATGCAACCGAAGGCATATAACATAGAAGCATAACAACACTGAACTCGAAAGGTCGAGTATGTTTTTTGAAATTGGCTGGGGTTGTGTATTTCATATGACAAGGCTTATTAAATTTCTGCCGAATTCCCAACAGGCTGCATTGGAAAACACAAAAACGTTTCAGATCCTTTTGAGCAAACCCAAGATCGAGCCGTTTCATGCGTTCATCGAACGGCCTTTAAATCATTTTAAAACAAGCATTTGCATGTGACCACACTCTCTCAAATATCACCGAATGAACATCCCAAAATAAGACGTCATGGAAATGCTTTTCCAAGGAGCCTCATCAAAACAGCAACCAGATTCTCAGAAATCTGGCCAGCTTTGTCTTTTTTAATTTAATAAAATGTTCTTGAATGAACTTTTCCTCATAGTCCCATGTGAGAGCATTTTTTGGGGGACAGATTGCATGTCCTTATTATATAATGAAGATTCTGTTTTTTAAATATAAAAGACCTTAGGTGAAATTTTATTATTTGTATCTCGGATAACTTGATATGATGTATTGTGAATTTCATAAATGCAATTTTTGTGTATTACTGACCCTGCTTGTGAAACTCCAGCTAAAGTCATTTGTTTTGTAATTTACTGTAAAGAAAACATTCTGTGAAAATGTAATCTTAATATCATTAATATTGACTAAGCAATAGCATGTCAAAGACTGAAATTATAGTGATATTAATAGGTGAAATTAAACTTTCAAGTTCATTATCTCTTTTGATTTTGAGACTTTAGCCTGATTTTTACAGACAGGGTCACATAAAGTATTTATTTATCTGTGTGTATTAGTATTCGCTGGCACAAAGATTTGCACAAACGAGGTCATATGCACTTAACTACATTCATAAACTGCATGGAAATTTGTTGCATCAATGAAATTTCAAATGCATCATTGTAAATCATTCGTGTGATTCAAACTCTTATGTCAGGGCGTGTGAGGATAGATAAAGTTTTGACAGTGATTAATGAAGAACTAATGCTAAACAGGACCTTACAACTGGGGTTTCATAGAGACGGATCGCTGCCTCAGTATGTCTCCATATAATCCCACCCAGTTGCTTATGGTCACACCTGCTTGTCAATCAGACGTCTCTTTCTTCTGCAGCAAATCTAAAGGAGGTGGCACCATAAAAAATCAACTCTAATGAAACAGGAAAGGGGTATATTTTCATGTTTATATTGCACGGCGTAGATGAAAGACGTGATGATTGATGGCACGGCGGTCCGGCAGATATCTGGGCGGATGGGTCAGTGAGAAAGACCCTGAGATGTAGGGTTTGAGTGGACCCTGAGGAACTTGACTGTGGAGGTGGTCTTTCTTGAATGTAATTAATCCCCGTGGACCCCAGATGCCAGTATGAATTTGGTGGCTGGTGACACAGCGTTGGGCGATGTAGATGTATTAAAAAGCCCATATGGCAGCTGGTGTGGGGTGGTGGCAGGGTGGGTATGTTTGGCGAACACACTGATACCAGTGCTTGAAAGCGTGAGTCACTGGTGCCAGTGTATGTGTCAGGGTTCATCATATTTAATGGCTCCAGAATGTGTTGCTGCATCTACTCTGTGTGTGTGTGGGACACAATGATAAATGGGTCTGTAGATCCATACAGACAAGCATTGGAGACTGTGACCAATACACAGTAAATGTATTGGTAGTGTATTACACGTGCACACACTGAAGGTTTCTTCGATGAAAACTAGTCGTGACAGAGGCACCTGTTTTCCTTGTTAAAGTCCACAGCTTTGAATAGCTGCCATTTATGACCAATAACATCAGACCTCAGAAAGCCTTCTGCTAATTTCATAATGCGTACAGTCAAAAAGAGATTGCAGGCCATTATATTAGCAGTACAGAGAAATTTATCAGGCTTTTCCTGTTTCCTGGATTGTTATTGTTGTTTGCACACTATAAGATATTGCTCATTTTTATCACATTTCACGCAGAGATTTTCTCCTCCATTAGTGAAATGCACTAAATGTGTAAGTGTTGAAACTATACGCAAGCTTTTAGGGTGATGTTGTAAGAAATCTCTCTGTCTCTCATCATTGTGTAGCACTAAAAAATGTTGCCAGTGGAAAAGCTCTGAGAGCTGAATACTTTAATAGGATAATTTTTTGCGGTTTAAACTTCTGTAATGGGTTAAAGAGCTGAAGGAAAACATTTCTTGAGGCATAGAATTAAAAAAATAACATTGCATTTAAACCGTGATTGAACTTTCCCTTTTCTTAACAAATATTGGCAAACGACTAAAAGTGAACATTATTGTTTAAAATTAAAGTAATAATTACCCTGTTTACAGTCACTTGAGTAATGTGATTTAACAGCATTGTATTAAAAACAGAGTGCTTTCATAGTGTTATTTTATTCATCTATAGATGCTTTTTTTATATTAAATGCTTTCTCATTTGTAAGTCATTCCGGATAAAATCTATTAACTGAATAAATATAAATGTAACCAGGATGTTTTACTGTACCCTTCCTATTATATTAATATATAAAAATTTACAGTACAACACAAGTAAAAATGAAATATTATATGTATTTTGCATGGTTTATTGGTGTGGTGCAGTTAACATCCCTTGGCGTCAGTACTAAAATACCAACATCAAAAGACTTGACTGTGTTTCAGATTATTATTCATGTTTATGATAATCTGTCATGATAAATTATCTATGTCATTCTTCAGTGTGTTCTTTTATGCATATAAATATAGCTATGACTGCATAGACTTAAGTCACGCTGGCACTGTCATACCATTCCTTAGTCATGAGCACTTACTCCTGTTATATGATGCCTAATCGCTGTCTCTCTCTCTCTCTCTCTCTCTCTCTCTCTCTCTCTCTCTCTCTCTCTCTCTCTCTCTCTCTCTCTCTCTCTCTCTCTCTCTCTCTCTCTCTCTCTCTCTCTCTCTCTCTCTCTCTCTCTCTATCTTTCTCTTCCTCTTTCTCTCTCTCTCCCCTCTCTCTCTCTCTCTCTCTCTCTCTCTCTCTCTCTCTCTCTCTCTCTCTCTCTTTCTTTCTCTTCCTCTCTCTCTCTCTCTCTCTCTCTCTCTCTCTCTCTCTCTCTCTCTCTCTCTCTCTCTTTCTCTCTCTCTCTCTCTCTCTCTCTCTCTCTCTCTCTCTCTCTCTCTCTCTCTCTCTCTCTCTCTCTCTCTCTCTCTCTCTCTCTCTCTCTCTCTCACAGATATCCTTTAGTAGTTATTCTTGGATGTTATTTCCCCATTACAGTCTCAGGCTGATAATGGTCTGTCATTAGGTAGGTGCATGTGGTTGAGTCAAACCAGCATCTCCACATTAGCAAAAACGATGATAAATATGAACGGAAGCATAAACTCGTACAGAAAAACGCATGGATAAAAGTAAAATGCAAGTGTGCTTGCATTGTCATCTAAGCATGTTTGTCGTGGTTTTGTGTGTGTCATGTATGATGTTCCATAAATGTGGCTAACCAGATGGACAGCACACAGATTGTGCTGTCATATCTCCATCAGAACACACGTCCATATGTGCATAACAGCTGATACATATATAGTCATGCTGAAGGAGTCTTGTTGAGGGCTGGTCATCTGTTATTTCGGTTACAAATGATTTTAAATGTAAATGCTTTCTTTAGATCTCTATCAATGTTTTAAGTGTTGGGCAGTGTTACTTTTTTAGGTAATGCAATATAAAATATATTTTAGTTATGCTATTTTAGGTGCTTCATGATGCCATAGAAGAACAATTTTTTCTTTCCGTTTCAAAAGGTTGAAAAATGTTCTTTAAACTATGTAAAAAAGGTTTTTTTAAGAACCTTTGAAGGTAAAGTTCTTTGGGGAACTGAAAATGGTTCTTCTATAGCATAGATGTGAGGCACCTTTATACACCTTTGTCCTGCTAAGACTTTTATAATTTTTTTTCCAGCATGAGGCTATGTAAGGATTTTTAATTGTATCTGTGAATAAATATATTAAAAACAGAAATGTAAATCTTATGGTGCACATTACTTGGGGAAAAAGTTTCCTACATAATGTGCCAACCTACCTTTAAAGCTAGTTTCTCCATCCCCTGTTTCAAAGACAATCCTGCGATTAAAAGAATTTATTGGCCTTAATGTGATTGATTCTGAAGTTAAGACATTTATGAGCATCACTTTAAAAGCTTAGAGGGTCAAACTTCCCATTTTCTTTGACTCTGAGGAGATGCCCCTCATTACAGAAACTATCGTTCCTCTCTTATGATTGACAGCGTGCTTTATAGTAACACTTCCATCATCATATTTTCCATTCCCTTGCGTACCGGACACGGGCGCACATCATAATAAAGATGATACGCGTCACGTGGCGATGATCGTCCTCCACACTGCTTGATCTGTCAGTCTCTCGTGGTCTCTGCCGTGCGGCGATAAGCCCGGTGGCATTTCCCTCACTGTTCTGCCCGCATAGGCTGCATTTCCATAAGAAAAGAACGAAGGGCCACGGCGCAGGAGACCTTCCCTCAAAGCCTTCGCCTCGTGTTCAAAGTTGGGATTAGCAATCTGTCCTCTCAAATCCCTTCAAACTGGCCCGAGCAGACTCCGATACATCAGGCATTCTGGAGATAACTGCGGTGTGCTAACAGGGACGAGGGAATGTGTGCGAGGGGACGGCGGAGGTACCTCGACATATCTCTGGTGTCCCTGGCCTGTTTGTAGTCGTCGTGTAGCAGAGATGACCCCTGACACTAAAAATGCTTTTACAAAGGTCACGGCCTGTTTGCCGGACCTGTCAGGTGATCCGCATAGTCGTCTGTGTACAAATTGGGTTTGTTATCTGTTCTTTCTGTGAAGGTTTCTTATCTCACAGTGTGTATGCATGTTAAAGATGACATGTTTCAGACAGGGTCATGTTGTAGGAACCTTGTGGGTCTGCTCGAATGGTCATAGCGTTGCCTGATGCAACACTGAAAATCTGAAATATACACATTTTGCTGGAAAGGTGAAAATCTTTTTTAAAAATGTGTTTATGCCTTTTGTTCGTTTTGTTGTTGTTGTTGTTGTTGATTTCAAATGTGAAATGCCAGTCTTCTTCAAAAGGCCAGAGGGAGATAGCAGAAAGTAAACAGCAGCCATTTATCTGAAGTAGACGAAGAAAGAGTCTCGGCTGAGCTTCTCTTCATCTCTCTTTCTCTCTCTTTTCAGCACTAGATCCCTGGTGTGTGGTTGATTTTTGTTGTTGTTTCCCTTTACAAATCAAAAGTCGAGGCAAAATGTCAACAGGCTCATTGCACCAGAGAGATGGATTAAACGTCTAACCGTTCTGAGATGGGCAGATGCTCTTCTGGGCCTTTTTATGTATGTTTTATGTATGTAGTGAGAGCCCAGTGGAGGGCTCATTTTAAACTCGATAGGGTGCTAAAACTGATCAGAGGTTTAGAGAAATGCAGAATTTAATTGCTATTAAATTCTGCATTTCTCATCATTTTAAAATCATGTACCAATCACATTTTACTCAAATGCGACAGACTCTGCAGCACTGCAACTGAAGGTATAAATCTGATTTTAAAATGTCTTTGAGTGGATCTGAATATGTATGAGTATCTTAAAGCAATGATTATTTTATTTTTTTCTAGGGAAAGAGAAGTGGTTTAGAAAGCTCTTGGGAAGTCATCATAATTCATCTAGATGTGCTAGAAGCATGTGGATGATGCACACGCAATTACATTGATTGCTGGTGTAGGCGTATTTTTCCTTATTTTGTTAGAGAACAGACATATTTCACATGAATGTGATCATTTTTAATGTAAGATTTTTTTACAAAGGAATATTGTGATGCATGTAGACACCGTAATTGGCAGGACTAACTCCTACAGAGGTTTTGTTCTCAATCTTCATAGAAGACATGTGATAAAATGTGTATTTGTCAAAATGACTCCCTAATTACAGCTTTGAATATTTGGCTCATTAAACTTGTGTAATCCAAGATTCCTAATAACACGGAGCCTAATTGAGTGTAGTTGAAATTATGAATCCAGTACTGACCTAATTAAATACACTCCTATTTATTACAAGGAGAGATTTTGTGTTCATATCTTGTGGATGATATTGTTGGTTTAGGTTATTCTTATTTTTTGATCATTAGAAAGAAACTCACAGATAAGATCTTGTTAATATTACAAGTATTTCCCTTTGGATAAATTACCTGCAAAATGCTTCAATGTAAACACAATGGAATTTCTATCACAACATCCAAATTGTGCATCATTAATGCTAGACTTGATATCAAACTGTTTGACAATTCAAGCAAATCTAAGTTGTATTTGTATGTCTATTACCTACAAAATTGGTGCCCAAGGGTGTTGGCAAGATGGCGCCGTGCGCACCGACTTGCATTAATGGGTCTTTGTACGGCTCCTGTTGCGCTGTGGAGTGAGGCAGGTTGTTCATCAACCAGATTGCATGGAAACGTAATGCGGCTTCTGGCATTTCTCCAAGCCACATCTGCGCTCCGCTGTGTATTGCAGTTAGAGAGTGCAATGCCTAATATCTTATCAGCCTCGCTACATCTTTAGAACTTGTCTTTGAGAGCCCTAATGAGCCCTAATGTTTCAACAGTGTCTAATGGAGGACAAATGCACTCGGCGATACAGAATTAGCAGAGAATCAGGGACTGCGCTCCACCTTGCCAGTGCTATGGGGATTCATTAGCCCGGGTAAATATTAGCTCCTCTTTCCATTCGCCAATTAGCCAATGCGGCCTATTTCATCCCGCTCGTCCAAATGGAGATAAACGAAGTCGAGTGGAATATTATTATGATCCCTATTATTTATGTTGTTATTAAATGAAATCTCTATTAGAATGGCTGTCGTGACTGCTCTCTGCTCGAGGTTATTTAATTATTCTGTTTTATCCTTTTCACCCTGATTTGCATGGTTAGTCTGTTTTCCATCTTGTTTTTTCTCTTTGCAACAAATTCACCGTCTGGTTTGCATTCTTCTCCTGATAGCCATTAGGCATCTGCTGGTCTCTATCAGAGTTGAAGCGAGTAGTTCACCTAAAAAGAAAAATTCTTGTATCATTTATTCACCCTCATGTCATTGAAAATCTGATAAAAGACATAAAAGAAGATATTTTTAAGAACTTATTGACTTGCGTTGTACAGACAAAAACCTGCGGAAGCATTTCTCAAACGTATTTCTCAGCTAAATGCCTAAATGTAAAAGTCACACACATTTACACACAGACGTCAAGTTTAATGTCACCCATGATTAAAACCTTTTCTGTGACAGAAATATATTATTGCAAACACCAGAAGACCAGCAGCGAAAACAGCTTTGCATGTGTCAGATTAGGTTGTTTCATTATTGAATTGCTGCACATTAGAAACCCATTCTATGTTTGGAAAACATCAACTGTTTGTTGTTTAAATTGATTTGCTATTATACCCTATAATAAATATTTTCCCTTTCTCCTCCAGCATTCTTAAGTATCGTTGCTTCTCCTCGGCCTCTGTCTTTCAGGACTATCCCGTTTGAAACTAGTCTTGTCGTTTATTCATACTCTTTTGACAGGTAGAAGAGTTAAGTTGCCAATCAGGCCTAGTAGTCTTTTAAGTTCCCTTCCCCTGCCTTCTTTCTTCTCTAGTGTGGATCTATTGAATCCATCACTTTAGGGACAGGAAGACAATGGTAGCTCGGCTCTAGATGGGCGTTAGGGGGGAAGGTACTCTGAGTTTTGGGGGTGCGCCACTCTTTGAGTTCCTCAAATAAGAAACAGAGTTCACAGCTGCGTGAATGCAGGGCCGGCCCTTCCTCTGTGGCAGCGGTATAGGTGGAAGTCTTGGTTATTGTTGTCATTGTGTCCAGGTTAAGCTTTCTGGATACGGCAACACAGAGAAGGCTTTGGGTTTTGAAGTGCACTGGAGTGTAAAACAGCATGAGGTTGGAGTATTGTTTCAATCTAGGTTTCAGGATTCATGGATGAAGGAGGAGGGGAAATATGTGTGCGAGAGAGGGTGTGGGACTCTATCCTACTCTTCAAAAAGGATTAAGTTCAGTTTTCCACCCTCAGTAACACTCTATTATGGGGTTTGTTTCTGTTCCACTGGGTCGTTCATTAGCTCCGTGTCACCCCACTTTCTTCTTTGTGTTAGAAATCACACTTATAATAAAGCTTTGTCTGATCACTGTAGGGAAATTCCAGTGTGTTAGATGTGACATTTTTAGTTAAAACTTGTCATTTATAATGTATTTAAATGTATAAAAATATTTATTTATATATTGTTATGCATTATGAAAAAATCATTCTTTAAATGTAAGATTTAAAAGAAAAACTTTGAGACAACCTCACATAAGTATTTAAATCATTTAATATTGTCATCTGAAATATTAGTATGATGAAAACCTTTGAAAAAAACTTGTAGTCTTGTAGTTTTAATTAAAGCAGCATTCACATATGGTTCACTGTTCTAATGTATGTGTCAGTGAAGAATCTTTAGAAAAAATTTGTAATAATTTTGGTTAATGTTGTATAAATGATTGTCTTAAGATGGATTTCTTGAAAAGATCAGCATTGTTGTTCCCCAGCATGGGATTACTGGTGTACCACTGTCCCCTTCAGGTTATTTCACTATGGTGGTCCACCAGCTAGACCAGCACCAAACCAGTTCGGACCAGCATAAAAGTTCACGCTGGTCTCTTCATCAGAGCAGATCCAGATCAGTAATATTTTGCTTTTTGCAAAAATTTGATAAAATCAGATCCATCTGAATGAAGCTGGAATCTAGATCAGCAGCTGGAATGGATTTTACGGTTCAGATGTAGGACTTTCACAAATTATCCAAGATGCAAATACTTCCTTTTGTACTCTCGTGCCTTCAAAGCATTCGTGTGGTGCAGGTGGCTCATTTTATTGTAACGCTGTTCAATTTTACCATTGAACTCTTAGCTCTCTGTTCTTTCGCATGTGGTAAGACCCTCATTGTTCTTGCCTCTCATCTTGCCAAGTTTCCAGCATTTTAATGAACGTGTCATTGCTTGCCGTTGTTAGGACTGATGCTATTCCAAGTGCTAACGTGCAAGCTTATCCTACGTGATCCGGACTGCTGCCGTTTCCTGTGGCTAACAGTAATGATCATACGTATCAAACATGCACAAGGTACCTGAACCACATCTGGTGTCCTTTAATAAGGTCTAATGTAGTTTTGCCATTTAAAGGTCAGTGTACAATGAGTAGTTGTGGTTCTATATGCACTTTTAAAAGCCATTGTATCCATTGAAACGAATGGGACCAGACCACAGTAGATGGTGAGTTTGAAAGAGTTGATGTGTGTGATGTTTGATTTATGGCCCGAATGGAAAGTGGTTATAAAAAACAGTTATTGAGGCACATTAGCCAAAGAATAAATCCATTAGCGCCAATCAATCCCCCATTATCTTTTCTGTTCTTGTAATATGGCCCGCAAAGGGTCCCGGCGGCTTTAGTGAATGACGATAGTAAATCTCATTGTCTCCGTGTACCCCTCACCCTGCAATCACCAGTTTAGTGAAAGCCCCAGTTGCCATCACACCAGCTCCAGGGCTGAAGAATGGACCTTTCATCCCCCAGAATTGGGTATCGGCCGGATTGTTCTTCTCTTCCTCTTTGGGCCAATGGGAAGCTTTCCTGACACCATATGAAGGTAATTCAGTCCAATTGAAATGAATCAGCCTTCTTCTCTTCTGCTTCTGTGTCTTTTTGTCTATCGGTGAGACAATGGCTTTTTACAGCAAGTCATTACTCGGTTAATAAGTTACTCAACCGGACCTTAAAAGAGGATTTGGACTCATTGTTGAGCCTCTTACAATGGAAAGTTAGTTCAATCTCAAGAGGCTGTCCAAGATTACAGTACATCAAACACTTAAAGAAAAGGACCTTTTTCTCTTTTTAAGAGCTTTTCATTAACATATCAATATCTTAGTTGTTATGTGAAGTGAATGCGTTTTCTCTAGGCTCTTTCTGAGGATTTATTGAACTATCAAAACATTTGTGGTGGCTTTGGTGATATTTAAAAAACTCCAAAACATCTGTATTGTTATAATTCCTTAATTTAGTTATCTATATATAAATCTCACTTAAGATTTTAAAAATGCCACAAATGAGATAGAGGATAATAATAATAATAATAATAATAATAATAATAATAATAACGATAACGATAATAATATTGTGCATTTATTATTATTAACCATTTTTTATTGTTATTATTATTTTAATAATTATTATTATTATTGCAATAATAATAATTATGCTCTTTTGATACTGTAAAAGCATTTGCAGGATACCACAGACACACAGGGTCACACAGTGAAACTGACTGTGATTACAGGGACACCTCATTACTTTATGATTATTATCAAGAGGTCATGACACTCCTGTTGAGGGAACAACAGCTGGTATCCAGCGCTGAGGTCCAGCTCAAATAACCCACAGCCCACCTGCCTTCTGGAGACCATCATCATCAGGAAGACCTCACAGACTCAACAAAGATTCCCCACGGCTACAGCAAGCTGTTAGGAATCAGGCCGGGGTCTTCATGAACAGCAGCATTAGCATATAAAGAGAGGAAATGCCAGTTCATCAGACTCCTGGCACTCTTTAATGGCTGATAAGGGCATGAACAACACAGAGAAGGGGTGAAAATGTGCGTGAGGATGTCACCTGGGTCTCAAGCCCTTGGGCTGGAGAGAGAGAGAGAATCCATGTCGCTCTCTGATATCTTGTAATTATTGATAATACAAATACTTTTAACTGTTTACTAAAAACAGCTGTGCATTACATTGATTTTCCTCACGTAAAGGCCAATAAGTGTTTCACTTCAATTTGTGTCTAATAACTACCAAAATGCACCAAATCTCATTTAAAAGCTATCTGGTATTGTATAAAGTAAGTGATTTGCAATGAGCTCCTAATGCCAAATAAAGGTCACTAAGCATGTGATAGATTACCAGTCAATAGATCAATCCTGTTTCATCATCAGTTTAAAGTCAATGAGATGTCGCCATATCGAGAGCGAGCTGGAATACAGTCAATAATGCAGGTTACACATTAACTGCTTTCCGCTTTCTGAAATTCTGGATGGATTGAGTTAAAGACTTGGTGTTCTGTCAAATGTGTTTTAATGATCTGAGGTCTCCCTGCACACAACCGTCCTTGAGCTGACAGTCCAACATATTTCTCCTCGGTTCGTGACCCTGGCAGTATCCGTCATCAAAAGTCTGGAGAACCCCGTTGTGTGATTTAAACCCAGGACGTACCACCTTGAGAGATATTCATTCTGCATGCCAGACACTCCCCTTGCTTGTTTATATTCTTCGGTGGCTTGCCTCCTCTGTCATATCGCATTCAGAAGAGCGATTGTGTTCTTCCTCAATTTTAATCCCTCCTTCTCCTCTTCTGGTTCATCAGTGATTCTCTGGTGCTACAGACGGCTGCTGGTGTCTGATGGAGAGCCGGGCTGATGCACCGTTACCTGTGTCTTACTAAGTGACTGCGCTGACAGATGGGAGAACGTTTGTGTGTTTGCTATAATGATTTGTTCGAGTATAATTCAACTCTTGCATGTTTGTTGAGTATTTGTTTTGCATCATAAAGCATTTAATATAAAAACCTGCTTTGGAAACCAACTTAAATGGCCATTATATTCGCAGTTCGGTATGTTTTCATTTGGTAATGCTGGTGGCATTAAATCTGATTAAATTAATAAATTAAGCAAAACCTCTTCCACATATTTGTGCACACTGTTCTCCCTATCCTAACTTTAATTTTTTTCTTTTGTCATCAGTTGTAATGCACACTCATTAAATTTACATTATAAACTAAATCAATATGGGAGTAATTTTTTTCTTGTTCATTTGTATACTATAAATTATTTGTGTAAATTAAAAGTCCTTATGTCAGTTTCTGCCTTTTACTCTCCTGCTGGCTTTACAGATTACTTAAATATATTTTAGTGTGATGTCTGCTCAAGTATGTTAATTCATAGCAACATACATTTCACTTGCTTCATACAGTGTTAAATATGTAAATGAAAAGCATGTGCACCAATTAACACTGTTTCCCACCCGCTGACATTAAAGTTTTATTTTATTTTAATCTGTAAAGCCTTGCTTGGTCATTAAATTTACATTAGAATAATTAAAAGACCCTTCTGCAGACTCTTGCATATGTTTGCCTCCAACCATCTAGCTTGGTACCATCCTGGTGTATCATATCTGCACCTGTAACCGCTGCGGGCCGATCTGTTATCAATTATCCTCCTCTATCATGGGTCCAGGCCAAACATCCTTGTCTCTTGATTAACGCCTCTCTGTTCTCCAATTCTCTCTTCTTTTATCCCCTAACTCCAAGTTAAACATTTCCTTCTGGTGCCATGAGCTTGTTTACTTCCTGTAGTGATCATCTTCATCCTGTGCAGATTTTGGACCCTAGGGCCCGGCTTTCCAACTCTTTTAAGTGGGTCCTGTCTCACTGGGGTACCTGGTGATGTTTTTTCCTCTTTTAAGGGCCTTTGGACATCATGCTATCAAAGACTGTGTGGAAACCTTTGAATTCTTACAAAGACTAGAGACATGCTTTAAGTTTGACTCGGGTATGTTTCCTTCAACATTTTTGGGCTTGTATATATGCATGATGCAAACACAAAATCACTTATGTCACATCTGAATAATATTACCAAATTAGGTCTTGCAAACATGCCATCTGAACTTGGTGTGTCAGTTTTTCAGTTTTAATTTTAGCGAGCATGAAAAAAACCTGGATGTTTCTGTATGCAAACGTTTTGCAGCTGAAAACAATAAGAAATTGTGCAATGTCAAATAAACTAAAATACCAACAGTGCAATAACAATCTCTCTCTCTCTCTCTCTCTCTCTGTCTCTCTCTCTCTCTCTCTCTCTCTCTCTCCCCCTTTCTTTCTTTGACTTTTACTCTGTTTTGTTTGGCCTGTAGTTTAGGATTATAAGGTGAGAGGGAACCAGCAGATGGTTCTGCACTTGTTGGGTTGACCTCTGACCCCAGATGATGTCCAGATGTGGGTCAGTTCTTAAGGTGCAGCAGTCTGTCTATGTGAGTTACAGCTCAGCAGTGTGGCCTGAAACGCAAAGGCCCAAACCGTGACCCTACACTTTATAACAAACCTGTACGCCATAAAGTTGCTAGAGGATTCAATTCCAAGTTTCCCCTATTTAAAGTTTTTAAGGATTTATAGTATCCAAAGTTTGATTCAGAACTGCTCTTAAACAATATAATTAAACTCTAATGTTGTTTACAAAACACATAATGATGATTTGATGTCTCGCCCACTTGCTCCAAAATGCTCCTTCTGTTATTGAGACTTTTCTTGGGGGATACTACAAAATGTTTATGAATGACGTGGAAATGAACAGGTGCTGTTTCAAAATCAAATAGTTGTTCTTCAATTTTGTACTTATGTACAAAATACAGTCAACCGCTTTATCACTAGCCTAAAACTTTTCTCCGACTAGGCCGCAGTCGAAGTGTTTTGTGATCATGTCATTACTCTCTGTAATTTGACGGATGGTTTGAATAGTCCCTGAGATTTGCTTTGCCTGCGCTAACAGAAATAAAAGCCATTTAATGGCTGATTGTATCGTTTACCCTCACAAACTTGACACAATCTCCTTCACTCTTTAAGTAAGTGCAGTAAAAACCATTGAAGCAGCAAAATATATTTGCCATGTGACTTTTTGATTGTTAAAGAAAAATATAGCCAGGTCAGAGGTCGGAGAAAGGACAGCCAGAATTTTCCCAGTATCGTTGTGGAGTGTGAGAGGACGGGCAGTATGGACATTATCCAGACGCAGAAGTAAAAAGATGTGTGTGAATGGGTGTTCAGGTGTGTGAATGCTGGCATTTACGTTGACCTTTACCCTAAAGGTTTATACATAAACTACACTGTTGAAAAGAATCAGTCTTACTTTAGATTAGCGTTTAAAGAAGACTGAATGTGTACTGCATAGAATACAATGTACAATACAAAGTGTAAGCAGGAGCTCTATGAAGAATCTTGCATCCATCATATATTGTTAATGCATTTCAAAATGCGTTTTTTGGATTTGTGTGTGGTGCTGATTACTCCGCTCACACCCAGCATGTGATGGCAGTATCAGTGGAGCTGTGATGGATGTGATGAATAGAAGTTATTGTGGTCAGATTACTGCATTAATCTCTGCTGCTGTAATGCTCTCTGCAGTCTGCAGATTAATGCTGATTGGCTTCTTTCAGGGCCATCCAAGATCTCAAACTGAGAGCTGATAATTAGGTTTACTAATCATGCTTTCATTAACCCTGAACCTTCACCTTTTTTCTTATTCTCTCTCTCTCTCTCTCTCTCTCTCTCTCTCTCTCTCTCTCTCTCTCTCTCTCTCTCTCTCTCTCTCTCTCTCTCTCTCTCTCTCTCTCTCTCTCTCTCTCTCTCTCTCTCTCTCTCTCTCTCTCTCTCTCTCTTTCTCTCTGTCTCTCTCTCTCTCTGTCTCTCTGTCTCTCTCTCTCTCTCTCTCTCTCTCTCTCTCTCTCTCTCTCCTCTCTCTCTCTCTCTCTCTCCTTCTCATTTTTCTTATCTAGACGCTCGCTGCTGTTTTTCAAATGAATGTGATCAAATAATTATTTGCACATATGGGCATTTAATGTCATGAATAAATCAGAAGCGTATCTTTCTGAAATCCATCCCTAATGTGAATGTGGAAATTTATCTGGATTGTTCTCAGTAATCTACTCTGTGTTGACCAGACCAAGCCAAATAAATAAAGACCACATGAAAAACTATAATATTTACAATATTATGTCTATAATAGATTTAGTAGATACTACATTTTACAGTATTCAGCAGTATTTACTACAGTTGATCTATTCCCTATAGTTACAGAATGCTATTATACCCTATAGTAACTATACTACACTAGTATTTTTTCATGTTTTCAAGGGTAACCTTAAAAGAATTACAGTATTTTGTAGTTGTTTTTCAATGATATCATGCCTATAAAGACATGTACATCTTAATTAATGATAACAACATTTTAAAATGATTAATAATAATAACAGCTATGATTGTCTTCTACTAAAATCTTTGTTAGAAATGCATTAAATATTTGTATTATTATTATGAAAAACACTACATGTAATACACATTATAACCTCTGGAGGCCGCCATTACGTGTTAGTTCCGCTCACAGGTTAACTGAAGTAAAATACAAAGTGATATTGATACAGAAATACGGATTTATTCTCATGTAGATATAAGGTGCTGTGAAAATATGTGGAAAATATTTTTTTCATTTTACATGATTTTCAAGCAAACATGCACACAATGGCAACCTTCGAGAGAAAGGATTTTTGCAAAGTTTTTACACCATGTAGACACTGCCAGTGTTCATGTAATAAGCCATACAATTCCTCATAGTCTGGGTATTTAAAACATTGTTATAATTTTTAATTTTTTTTCTAAGTTTTAATAATGTAATATGTGTTCAAAAAAAGTAAGCCGTTCACATGTTAATTTAACGGTTATGTGTAAACAATGTGGCACTTACAACATTTACTTGAGAATAGGTCTGGCCTCGTCAACCAATAGAAAACCTTTAACATTACATGTACCATAGGCAGGTTACCAATACCCCCGGCAGATATACAAAGAATCTCTCATGTGACTATATTAATTTAATTGTCCTCCTGATACTCTCTGTTTTGTCTCTTGTTGGTTGTAATTGCATTGGCATGGCTCCAGCGTGATTTGCTCCGTATGGAAGCGTGAGATTCCTATCTCTACAAGCTCAATCCCTTGAAATCCAAGAGCAGCACTGGAGGTATGTTTCAGCTTGATTCTGTGGCAATGTGCCCAACGGCATGTGTTTGGCTGCCATTATTTACACCTCAGAGAACAATGTCTAAGAGATAGAAACTCCCACAATCCAAAAAAACACAATGATATCTGCCTTACAGTGCATACTGGTCTGAATATTTGGTAGATGTAGAGTATGTGTGCATAAATCATAAAGATGTATTTTTGTCTTTAAGAATCATCATTTAGGCATTTATCCAAAGCAACTTACAAATATTGTGATTGCATGGTGCACATTAAAAGTGCAATTAAGTTGCATGTAGAGTTTTTGCATTGCATAGCAGAAAACACATTAAAATGCATTGGAAACTAATTTATTAAGCAAAGTTAATTACGTAACATACAATAATAAACTAATCAATAAATCTGATTCAATTTGGCTCATTTAAGCAGTTTATAGCTAAATTCATTAAATGTACTTTTGGTTTCATAACAATAAAAGTTCATAATAGTTTGTAATATTTAGTCCCTGATAACAATTTTTATAATTTATGGTTGTGATGAGAAGAAATAATGTGTAAATTTTTATAAATCTCAGTTTTGTTACTCAGTCCTTGTCACAGGCCTGCGGTCTCTGTCACGCTGCAGCGCCACTAACGTGTGGTGCGAATCAGTTCTTGCACAATAAAAGCGTTTGTGTGTCTCGTACTTTAGGCAATTCATCATGATTTGAGTGTTAAACAGAGGAAATATATTGTCTGTCTCATCACCCCTTTCTGAATGATTTCCTTTCAATGCCGTTATTATGAGCAGATCCTCTGTTCTCCTGCATTAGCATGATTGAGAGTGATAGATGGGACTGAATGGGTTTGATTTAGTCTAAAACTCCACGAGCAGTGTGTAGTTTCTTCATCTGGACATCATGATGGACAGACTCCAGTGCAGAGGGCAGATCTGGCTTTGATGACCTTCACCCTGCTCTTGACCTTGAAACCTCTGCGATCGGGTTAAATTTGGGGCCTCTGCAGCGAAAGGCTTTTTGTGATTATAAAGAATGAAGGTTTTGCACCAGCGGGCGTAGGAGAGGAGAAAATAAAACAGCAGATCCGTTCTGATGGTTGACTTGAGTCCATACGTGTTTCTAGGGTGCAGCCCGTGGCTGACCTCAGGGTGAGAAGGGATCGGGTTCTAAACAAGCACATGCATCTAAGGGATTTATGAAGCCGCTGGGGGATCGGGGCGATGGTGCGAGGGTCACCTTTGATAGAAGGTGGTGTGCGTGTGTAAGTTAAAGGTGATGTTTATGCATGTGTGAAGGGTCAGGGGGCTTTTGTCCAGATTGTTTGTAAGCACATGAATGTGTTTATGCATTGGCGTGTACATGTGTTTTTGCTTTTATATCTTTGGCACGCTAGCTTTGGCAAGTAATTAAGTGAATACTCTATTTACTTCAGTAGAAAATTTATCTGTGGTCCCTAAAAATATATATATATATGTTTTTCTTTGTGTAATATGAAAGCTATCAAAGTTAATATTATGCACCAAATCAGGTGCTGTGAAAGTTGAAGAGTGAATATAAAATGCATTTTTGTTTGTGCACATACCCAACATGGTTTAAACCTTTAAACGTGCCCTCTCATATATAAACCAGCAGTGTACTCGTAAACTATCACCCCCACTCAACCCCCAGTTTTTTTAATAACAGGAAAAAGTATTAAAGCTACAAATTTTCCTGAGCTGAATGCTTTGTGTAGGTGATGGCCAGCAGATGGTGGTTTCAAGCTAAAACAAGCCCCTCCTCCATCTAAAAATGGTCCATTTGCATTTCATGAGGTTTAATTGTGTCGCTTGTCTCCCGGTCCATGGTCCAGCGATGCTATGCCTGTCAGAGAGAGCTTCACAGCCACTGAAGGAGGCTTGATAGATTAAGGCGGACCTTCTGTTTGTGCCTTTTCTATTGTGTTCCAGAAATTAAGGAATATTATCTCCCCAAAGACTGGGAGAATGGATAGTGTAGGCGGTAATGACATCGAGTATGTCGAATTAAAGGGCTGAGACATGGGGGGTAAGATGGGGGTGAGAGGAATACGATTGATAATGTCATTATTTTGTAGTTTTATTTTTGATCTCGAGGACATAAACAACTATAGTGGTGATACAGAACAGACATACATGCTGACACCCTGTTTTGAGATTGTGTTGATGTGTAAGCTTTTAACTCTTTAAAAACTTTCTATATCTGTTTTTGTGACATTTTTGTTTCTTTCCAACCATTTTATGTATCCACCCTGTCTAGTTTTCTCACCGTGGTTATAAAAAAGGCAGAAAAATACACATAATTAGCTAAAATTAGCTTCATTTTATTAATTTGACAGTATTTTCTCTTTTTCATTACGTTACAAAATCTCACAGATCTTTGTGAGGACTTTTGGAAACAGAATGGGTGGCAGCAAATCACTGTGACAGGCTTCAGTTGCATGTGGTTTTGCGGTAACACACATTAATTACCATCATTATAAAGCACATGAGTAAAATGAATTTGTCTGCCTCGCACAGACGTTCCCAAGAGAGCTCAACATCATCTGACATCCTTAAATAGTCATTATGAGTGTTTATATCTATAATGTATGAATAAAGCAGCATGTGGATTCAGTTACATAAAGACCTATTCAGTGTAAATACTACATTTAAAGATGCATATTGCAAATATATAATATTTCCTTAAAAAGAATATTAGTATATTAGTATCAGTATATAAATGGAAAGACGGTAGGGTGGCTCACTTCTGGAAAGTGTTGTGTGTGTACGGCGCCTAATGACCAAATCATGTCTAATCATTACCAAAATCAATGGAAGTCTATGAAATAACTTCAGTAATACATTAAAAGAAAATATACAAATGTGTGCATATTGTACAAATCTCAATTAATTAATAAAGAACTTACTTAGCATTTAAATCTCAATTAATTAATAAAGAACTTACATAGCATTTAAATGTAAATAACCTTATTTGCTATATAAATGTCCTGCTGAGTCATTCTGTTATAATTACATATTTTGTTCAGTGATTGTGTGAAAACTCAGTCTAGATAATGTGATCATTTACCTGCTGATGATTTCATGAGCAGTGTCATTAGATGAAATGGTCTGTGACGATATACTCGTTTTGGTTTTATCCTTAATCTGTTCTATCGAAACTCTTTTAGTCTTTTGTCGGGTTTCCAGCTTTGAAGCTTAAACTTTATAAACAAGTTTAAGTCGTTACAATAACTAACACTAGATGGCGCAATCGAAGCAGCCTCAGATTCATGCAACGCTGCGCAGACTGTTCGGCGTATGACATCAAAGTATCGCGAGATTTAAACTGATACTTGAACATGCCTGATCAAAACCTCTACTCATTGTTAATTTCCATTGCGAACACTAGATGGCAGCCTTTTGTAACCTTATATTATGTGGACAAAGGCTAATCTAACACAGGGTTTGGTTGTTTTCTTTAATAGTAGTGTAGTAAAATACAGACAGTCTTCTGGCAAGCAGTATCTCCTTTTATTAGTTTTTAATGAACACACAAACACAAGCTTTGATAATAGAATGAGAGGCACATATTAAATAAAACAGTCTTCATCAGAGTTCACTCTCCTTCAGACTCCATACATGATACAGTACGAGTTTCCTTCACAGAGCAAATACAAATATTACAATGTTTAAATCAATGATTAAATTTCTTTAGTTGTCAAATCAATACAACACTGGTCAACTGTAACTTAAGAGGGTATTAGTCATATAATATCAAGTAATGATTGCACTTTTTCAGAAGATTTTTATGTTGGGTAAGAGCACATGCAACACTTCCTAGTGCTGGTCCCATGTCAGAATAGTCCAAATCATTATATATGGACATTTAAAGGGGATTATGAATCACTTTTTTTTAAAACAATTTTTAAGCAAATAAACAATTCCATTCACATACATACACAAAAAAATGTATTCCAGGTGAAATAAATAATTTTGCAATGTATCTTTAGCATGATGCTGAGACGGTGCACTCTTTGTACATATGGATTAAAGGGCACAAGAGATACTGTCCCAATGACAAGCTAAAGGCACACAATTTAACATTTTTCTTGTGCATAACAGGATATATTCTGACATTTACTTCAGCTACGAAAACAGGCAACATATTCACTGTAACAAAAGTTTATTGTTTTCAGTGTTGCAGGTAAAGCCATCTAATTCTATAATAAACTTCTAACACATGGTCCTTCGTCCAGGGCCTTTAAATGTTTAAAATTATAAGTTGATTTTTAATACAATCACATATTATACAGTACGTTGTAAATGACTGCAGTAAGTTGTAGACTGGAAACAGAACATGTCAGGATGGTAAATATCGAAGCAAATTATATTTCAAGTATTGATAAAAGAGATTGGACTATACAACTACATTTATTTTAATTTTATATTTTGTGTGCTAAAGTCTGCTGTGAGCCTTTGTCTGGAGAATTAAATCATGTAATGCCCTGATTATGGTACTCATCATACGCTTCACATTTGCACTTGTAATGCGACTTTGTACAATGCGACTCGCAAACAACAGTAAGCAATTACTGCCTTTATTGAAATCTACTGCTAATACTGCTCTTAAAGTACTTCAGAAACCCCACTAAAATCAATCGTCACTACCATAGCCCTAGTCTCTGTTTCTTCTACCATAACTAAACTAATAACCAAGTCATGTGTTACTCAAAACATATTTTGTTTGTTTTATTATAAAATGAAACTTTTTGGTAAGTACTGTATATACAGCATCAAATAGGCACAAGCACAATATATGTAATCTATTCAAAGGTCATCTAATTTTGACTTTCAGTCGCGTTGTTTTCATCTAAATCAAGGCTAAATGGCTATTAGTTAAAGGAATGGTAAATACATAGCACCATTTTTTGTTGGAAACCAAAGAAAAAACTAAACACAAAGCATTGAAATTATTAGGAAAAAATAGCTTTTCTAAACATGGTTTATAATGTTACTTCATCCTTTATCTATAAATTCTCAGCTTCATTGAAAACACTTTCACTTTCCCTAAAGTTTAATACATGCACTTTGGTTAAAATACCTCAGAAACCTTTTTATATGTATTTTTGGCCTTATAAGGAAAGAAAATCGACACAAACACACATTATGGCTAATGATGAACGTTTCTGAGACAAACACACGCTCTAGGCACTTAAGTAGCTAAAAGAAAAGCTCTTCGGAGGTTCGTTGTCAAACGAGCAAACATAAAATACTATGTACATATATGTAAAAAGTGTTATAAATAGGTTTTAAACCATAGATACTATATACATCTTCAGATGATGACAGTATCCAACATGTCTTTGTGGGGTGGCAGTGGGGTAGATTTTGACTGACGCCCCAGATGAAGATACTGCGTGATTTCATTTCTCTGCGGGTGCAGTGCGGTACTTTGGCTTCAAAGCTTTATTTCCTGGCAGCGGCCACTGGGGGCGCCACCTCACTCTCGTTTTCTCAAAATGACGTAGATTAAACCGCTTATGAGTGCCAGGGGGAAAGCCACCCAAGCCAGGATGTAGGAAAAGCCGTAAGACTCTGATGGATGGACCCAATTGTGGTTCATCACCGTATAAATGATCGCTCCACACATAACGAAAAGACCTGGAGAAACAGAGATAAGATCATTAGCTGTCTAGAGATTAAATAAATAAGCTTCTATGCAAACTCACTTGAATTACATTTATAATGTAAATGTAACTGTAAATTAATTATATCCTTATGTATTCAATACTAATCAAAAGGTTGAATAGAATTTATGTTTTTCAAACAGCATATGATGACTGTTCTGAAAAATCTAAAATTTTGTGTTATTTCATATTTTATTTTTATTTGTGTATCAATTTTTTAAAAATTAGATTTAATAAATCTAAAAAATATATTTTAATATTTAGTCATGTTTAATATTTTTATATTCACATTCAGCCTGCATTTAAGACATTTTTTTGTCTTTGTTTTGCCTCTGTTTTGCTTCTTATTGGTGAATGTATTTCTAAGATTTGGCACTCATTATTATTCATTATTGTTGTGTTGGGGTTTTTTTTGTTAGAAATGGTTATACGCATGTAAACAAATGACTGGCCTCCAGTATCTCTTGATACCAATTACATCTCTTGACCACAAAACGTCAGTCACTTGTCTTTGGCCCAGTCTGTTATTATGTCTAGCGAGGGCAGAAACATGACAAGGCATTTTCAGAAGGCTCTTTTGCGTCAGGTGGACCGCAGGCCACCCCCTGAGTGCCACTCTTGACATTTCATCTTGTGTCAATGGCCGTGTGTCCAGTGCCAAACCAGTGGGCACCTGTAACTGTCCGGCTTTGTGCTGTTACACCCTCAGCTTTCCTCTGACATTTAGCTTTCAATTAGTCCATCCATCCTCTCTTGATATAATTCAATGATATGACCTCCAAAAGCCCTCGGTATCTGCTGAAATATCAAGCCGTCTTCACGGTGCCCACAGAACTATTTATAACGTTTGAACAATAACCGTCTGTATTAATGGTCCATCTTTATTACATCCCGAAAATTATATTTATTTCAGTCTCTTTTGAAATGTGAGCTACTGTTTTAGTTCAATTTCTCATCTTTCTGCATTTGATCTCTTTGCACATACTGTTTGTGGTAAATGAAAAGACGTTTGCTCATTTTGGTGACCGTGCCTATTCATATCTGCGCCATGTAATCTTAAGAAATTCTAACCGAATTATCTGCAGGAAGTCTGTCAGTGAGAACGGCTGAACGCATTAAAGGGTTTCCTGCACTGTCTTGTTGTTTAATGACAGTTGACAGGTCTCATTTAGACCAGCAAAACCAAGGCCAGAGTTCCTTTCATCTCACACAATAAAGGCTAATCCATTGCCATAGAAACAGAAAAGTTCAGTAAATGCCACATAGACCCCTGTTTTAATGTTTTATTAATAAATGGTAATTGATCTGAGGTAACCTGAGCCATTTCTTGCGTTTTTATTTTAAGAAATTATTAAATTTGATCAATTTTAATCTCAATTACAAAATAATTAAACATACAATTTTATTGTTAGTTTGCACTGTATGACTTAATTTTCATTTAGATTCAAATGTTGTGTTTTTTTAGTTTCAGCTTCTCAGTATATTTAATTTCAGTATTCTTTCAGCGTGTCAAAGTTTGCAGTATGTGTTATCTATTTAATTATGTTTAAAGGGAAAGTTCACCCAAAATGAAAACATTTGCTTACTTTCATTTCATTTCAAACCTGTATGACTTTCTTCAGCAGAACACAAACAACTTTGAGACATTTCTCAAAGCATGTGTGCAATCGTTTTACAGATAAGAAAGTCATGTACAGGTTTTAAATGAAATGACAATAAATAAACGACAAACAGCATTTTTATTTTCTTATACATGTAATTCATTTTAGTGCCATGAAAATTGAATTAATGTTTAATGTCAGTCTGAGCATTCTATGTCAACATTATTACCATTTGCAAACAGCCAAATTAATTAACAGTATAACCTTTAATTCATGTGATGTTAATACTCACTAGCCAAGATCTGAAAGGCTCCAGTGAGGAAGAAGCGTCCGCCCTTCTGAAGCGTGAAAAGCTGGCAGAAAAACAGGAAGAGAGACAGGATGCTAAAGATGATGGACAGGATCATGAGGGCTTGAACTGCCTGAATCCAAACTGCAATACAGAGAGACAGAAAGCATTTCAACACATTAGTGCATTTACTTGTTCCTGAAACCACTTCAGGGAGTTTGAGCTTTACAGATAAACGACAGGGAGATGCTCATTTTACACGACTAACAAGCGCCTAATGTCTTATACAGTAGAGCCGGTCTGCCAATCTCTGCTTTATGACTTTACAACTTCTGATAAATTGCTGTGCAACTTAGATGTCAATTTATTATTGATGTTGACAGAGCTCTGAAGTGTCAGCAAAAATCAAACAAGGAATATCAGTTTGTAATTGTGTTCTTGTTTTGATAGTAGTTTTATGGATATACAAGTCACAGGAGGATCCACGAGCTTTTAGCCTGCCAGGAACCCTTAATGCATTGAGCGATCACATAATGAGGATTCTGTTCCTAAAAGCTCTTAGCAGGATACCGGTACCTGATATTGATTTCCTCTTGATGTCCCAAGACCAAAACAAAGCAACTCACGAGGAGTCCCATTAACTCTATGTTACCTGCATTTGATGGTTTTAAAAGCCTGCCGTTTGTCATAATTATTCCTGAAATAGAGCCTCTTTTACATGCGTGTACAGGAGAAAGCCTCTGTTTGCATTAGTGTTTCCTGCATTCCTGGAAATGTTTTACTCGTGTTGTGCATTGATTCTCTAGACGAACGCTTAGACAGAACTGTCTTCATCAATTTAAATTCAATAGTGTACTGCGGGACTGGTTTGTAGGAGTTTGGGACGGATGGGGAAAGGCACGGCACATGTTTTAGTTTAATGTGTAGCGTGCATTGTGTTGCTGGAATGTCCCATATGCATGCCGTCTGTATACTTAGGATGAGTGATCTCAGTGTAATGGACAACAGACTGTCAAATAATGAAGATTTAGCATTATTCTTTAATAAAGGAGGATGCATTCTTGCTGTTCTTCCAAAAAATACGAGACCATTTTATTGTGATTATGCTAAGCCTGTCTAAGTCTTCTCCATGTGACCTAGCAGAAATAAGTGGAATGCATGGATCGCCAGCGTGTCTATTTCTTATCTGAGGATCATTCCTGTAGCATCAGGTTTCTACCTCTCTCTCTCTCTTTCACCTCATGTTCAGCTGTGTCTGCCGCTCTTCTTATAGCCACTAATAGTGTCAAACCACTCCAGCAGAATCTGATGGTGTACGCTACACAACAAAACCAGAGCCTTTACTACAGAAGAACCAAGCCATCTACTCCAGCCTTAAGCAAAACCAGACTAAAGCTTTAAACAGAATCAGACCTAAAACAGAATCAGACTTTACTTATAATCAGAATCTCAGAAAGTCTTTTACTGTACAGAGCATTAAAAAAGCACAATATTAGCATTGTTTTCATGGAGAAAAAAGAACATTAACAATTATGTGTGGAAAAATAAATAAAATAATGTGAATACTGGTATGGAAACATTGGCAATATAAACATAAATGCTTCAAAATTTTAACAAGGATCCCATTACCAATAAAACTGTGAAGCACAGGCATGCATCCCTAAAAGGACAAAAACCTCAAATGTCTTGCGCTTGTAAACATCTCAGAATGAAAACAGTTGTGAAAATGGCATTTGTTTTTCTCAGAACACATCTTATCATGTGAGCAGACTATTCTAGCATACATCCATAAATATTGTTTCACTGCTATGTACCCGTGGATCTACTGCACCCACAATACAAATGATACAATTACTGTATCTCTCAACAATGAAGTAAAAAATAGAACAAATGATCATTCATCTACTGTAATCTATCAACCTAAAAATACATTCTCATGATCTATCAAGGGTAATCTGTCCTTACATGACGTAAACAGACTGTCTTTTCCTTCCTGCAGCATTTGGAGTTTCCTAATATAAGGTGTGGCTATATACACTTGACAACACGCTGTGTATTTGTGTCTGCAGTCACGCGCCCCACGTGTATTTTAGGGTAGAACGAGGGGCAATAATGTGTTTGCATTAAGAGGGTGTATGTGCATGTGGCCTTGGGTGTGAAGTACGTGGCATAGCACATGACAAGATCTACATCTTTCTATCAGAGTAACAAACAGGATTTAGAATACATCACTTTAGTTATCTAAAGTTGCTGTTACTTTTGGTTCATTTGCTAGGAGCTCTACTGTCTGTAACCTCTTGAAAAGTTATTTAAAAAGTCAAGATTTCAAGTCCCTGTCAAATATGTCATATGCAACAACTGGAAGGTTTTCAACATAAACGGCTCTTTTTCCAACACTCCAGCAACGACTCAAAGCAAGCACAGAAAAGCCCTCTGTGCCCGCCTCCACAGCATGCCATGCCACGCCCTAAACAAACACGGCACATCATAGCAGCTACGCCAACAGTCTGCGAGCTGTGAAATAACACAGCAAAGCATTCTGCTCTCATTACCAAACTGCACAGAGAGGCGGTTCTTGCTCTAAAACTATGACATCATCTCACCCTCCAAGAATAACCAATACCGTAGCAGGGCTTTATTATTTGCTTAAAAGCATCTAAAAGTACTTTGTTACCTTCTAAATGTTGTGCATTAAAAAAGTATCCTTTTAATATATATCAAAATATTTTTATGGCATGCACCATACAGCAAATACATTTGGCAAACCAAAAATAGCAACAAAACAAGTTTATACTGTACTGTCACATGTTTACAATGTTGTACATCTTGTCTTTGTTAAACTGGCTTCATTCTTGTTGTGTTTTGTTCATTGTTTCACTGGCATGATGATTCATGGGTGTGCCTCAAATCACACCGTGTGCCTCAACGTGATCTGATGCTACACGAGCGTGCACAGATCAGTCTACGTCCAAGCTGCTTGAAACGCTCGCCCTCCGCCCCACCCCAAACCTTTCGGCAGCCCAGCGCTCTGCACTCCCAAACAAGGGGCCCGAGCTCGGCCCCAGCAGCCTGACTATTTATACAGTCTAGTCTACATGAGCTGATGTCGAAGAGGGAACTGTTGTGGGCCGAAACTGTACGTCTACATTCCCTAGATGGCAGTACAGAGGTGTGTGGCAGATGGGACACACCCACTACAAAGTGTAACAACAGGGATTTGACAGCTATGCTGAGTTCAGGGCCCCTATGATGTGTAACATACCATGGGGAACCGCTTTAACCCTTTAAACTTTTTATAACCATCCACTTAAAATAGTCATATTCAGCAGGCTCCTATAGTACAGCAG
Organism: Beaufortia kweichowensis; assembly: GCA_019155185.1. Taxonomy (NCBI): domain Eukaryota; kingdom Metazoa; phylum Chordata; class Actinopteri; order Cypriniformes; family Gastromyzontidae; genus Beaufortia; species Beaufortia kweichowensis. The sequence goes on along the minus strand of CM032808.1, from coordinate 15,472,457 downwards.
GGTATTAGACATGTGCAGTACCTCCAGATTCTGCAGTCTCACACTTATACAGTTCATTGATGGTGGTGCAGTTTGACCAGAGGTCCGAGCTGCTAGCTGGGTTAACAACCCACGCCTGTCAGAGGAGACAAAACACTGATCAGCAGGGAGAATATAGGTTGAAAACATCCAAATACACACTATTTTTGTAAATAGATAGATAGATAGATAGATAGATAGATAGATAGATAGATAGATAGATAGATAGATAGATAGATAGACAGATAGACAGATAGTGAGATAGATAGATAGATAGATAGATAGATAGATAGATAGATAGATAGATAGATAGATAGATAGAGATAGATAGATAGATAGTGAGATAGATAGATAGTGAGATAGATAGATAGATAGATAGATAGATAGATAGATAGATAGATAGATAGATAGATAGATAGATAGATAGATAGATAGATACTCACGCTGACTATAGTGGAGACGAACAGCAGCACGAGCGCTGCGACGTGCAGGATGACGATTCCCAATAACAGAAGCAACATGATGTTTTCTTACGGTTCTGGACAAACACAGAAAATCTTTTACTCATACAGTACACCGTTGCCATTCGTAATATGATGTAAGATATATTTATGAAACTTAGGGGAAATAGTTTAAGATGATCCAACCAAGAGATGCTTGTTACATGTCACGTGCAAAGTGTTAATCCAGTCTAGTCTTTCACTTTCAAACTTTTTAAAAGTCTATAGCAAGGAACTATTTTTCAATAGATGCTCGCACAGAATTTCCATCCCTTTTGTTTATACACAACAGTTTTAGCTCAAAAGGAGTGTTACAGCATGTACTGTACAAAAGCAAAACACATTCCTAAAGAGACGCCACTAAAACAACAAAGTAACAAGGTCTCTACAAAGTTACCAGAACAAACCAAGTGTCTTTAAGCGTCTTCATTTATCCAAAAATATCTCACTGTCCTTTATGATTCACTCTGGATTCTGTATACTCATAAACACTATTGTAAATCTGTAAACTGTAACACAAATCCAACTTACTGAGAGCAAAGCGAAAGTAAATCCACACAAACGGATTGAAACGCCGAAATACAGCCAAAGATACCGCGTTATTTCCAAAGTCCAGATCCCTGCGACTAGATTACTGATGTGTATGGAGCAGCAGTTTTAAAGAGTCTCATTATGGAAGCGCAACGCCCTTTGCTGCGTGCGTCAGGGCGCGCCCCTCTGTGACAGCGCGTTCCCAATATATCCTGAGCGCGCGCTGTGCGTGTAATAGTAGAGGAAAACCACCGGGAACTTAGTCATACGCAAACCTAACAAGAGCTGTGTTTGGGTTGTCATGGATACCGACAATGATTTTATTTGTAGTTTTATTAGAGAAAGTGTATTTAGCATTTATTCACTGTAAACCTTGTCTGGCCTTTTCAAAGCTAATGTAGTCAGGCTGATTCAGACATATTCAATATTTAATAAATATCATAATTCACCACAAAAAGCACATTTTAGGTTTCCTGGCATTTTTTAAGTGTTTGTGGAGACACATGATCAGAACATTTTTGCTGTTTGAACTTTAGACTGTTTACAAAGAGATACAGATTGCATAACACTGAACTGTCTTGGGCTACTATACAGTAAGTCATTTTATATGACATATAGTGTATGTTTGAAACATAGATGGTAAAACAAACAAAGTAAAATATTTTGGAACCTTGAGGTCTTGTTTCTTGGCTAATTGTAAGTTGCAGGATGTGCCGTTTCATCTGTGGTTGCTATGGTAACAACTTTTTGGTCACTCTCGCTTCCCTCTGATTGTGTGTGTGTGTGTGTCCATTAGCAGGCCTTTGGGAGTCCTCCAGGAATGTGCAGAATTTTTCTACATGATTCATCTCTCTCTCTCTCTCTCTCTCTCTCTCTCTCTCTCTCCCTCTCTCCCTCTTTTATAAGACTTCAAGTAGGAAGTCAATAAAAAGAGGGAGGGCAGACAATGTCGAGTGCTGTTCCTAATGCAAGACAAAGTTTATGAAATTATTCAGGAAGTAACACTGACAAAAAACTAATTTAATCATAACTTTTTCAGAGTCATTGGGTGTTTTCTGTTCTGTTTTGTCACTGTTTAAAGTGTCTGCAGGTTTGTTTTGTTATTTTATAATCTTATCAGAGGTCATTTGTGTTGTCCTTTTGTGATGTTGATTACATTTGTAAGAAGTCAATACCACTGCCCGTTTACATAGCATTTAACTACAGTTTACATGCTATTTAAATAACTACCTTGCGATTAAAATTGAATGTTTCTGATGGGCTATCTACAGAAAGATCAAATAAACTGTCATTTGTGTTTGAGGTAGAATGTCAATTTAAACAATCAGTTATGCTCATTTGGATAGATATTAAATTGATCCAAGTGGTACATACATATCTGTGAGAGTCCACACATTTTTTACCAGCAGCGTGACAGCGTGTCCTTGCTTATCACCCATTGACTCAAGCAGAGAGCAATAATCCCTCTGGTAATATGGAATGTTCTAGTTACGCAAATCTGGAGATAGCATGGGAAATGCAAGCTTGAAATTGGTGCAAATAGGTCCTTGTGTTCCTTATTATATTTCATTTTTCTTTGGTTAATCAGAGTAAATCTCAGCTGGTAGTGAACGGTGCTAGCAACATCTCGGTCATGGGTTTGATTCCCATGGAAACACAAAGTGATGTAATGTATAGATTGAAGTCTCTTTGGATAAAAGGGCATGGCAGATGTCAAATAACTGAGAAATGTTAAGAACAGCTGGGAGTTTAATTCTACTGTTTAACACTTTTGAGAGCTTTGACAAGCCAGGGTCACTGTCGTGTAGCCCTTGCCAATGCAGCTGGGAGAAAATCTGTGTACTTTATTTGTAAATGGAGATGTCTGAGTGCCTCATTGATGCCCGGAGTTGTTTCTTCATTGGCATGCGATTTCTCAACTTAATTTTTTTATCAGGAAGATACAGCTGTATGTTTGATAAAAATGTAAACTTTTATTTTTTAAGCTAAGTGCCTCAAAAGGTTAAATTTTATTGAATTAATAAATGAATTACAAAGGGATGTTGTGATCAAATACAGTCATCATGAGGATGTCTGCCAGACTCATATCAGAGCAAACACTTTGGAGATGCACTGCACTTCCATTCAAAATATTAAATTGTCATTTTAACATTCAGCTGTACAAAACATTTGCTAAAAGATGTAATTTGTGCTCCATTAGCATCACCAGGATGAATCAGAACAATAATGACACTTCCGTCTTCCATTGGTCAGAAAAACAGATAGTCAGCATCCAGCTTGTGCCATTGGTTGAGCAAGTGTTGCAATAATGTTGTAATGTAGTTAGAATGCTCAAACAGATTATTGTTTTAAAAATGCTGCAGTGTTTTCACCTTTAAATCCAACATTGAAGTTCCAGCACCAACAATATAGTTATTTGCAATGATATATGTCTGATTTATGTGATGTGACGTGTTTAGGGACAGTGTTTCAGAGATTTTGAAGTAGGCCCTTATATGCCAATGTTAGTGGAAAGCTTAAGCAGAGAATGGAGAAATGGGATGCATGCCAACAGTAGTACAGTGTTGAAGTACATCACCTGATCAGGCTCTAATCTAACATACTACATCCATTAGAAGTGTAAGTAACTTTCAGAGTTAATGTCAAACCCGAGCACAGAATGAGATAGTTAAGTGTGTAAGAGATTTATTTTTATCAGTCTTGTTTGGGTTTATATAGTAGTTTTGACTCCTTGACCTTAAATGCCTTGTGATGAGAGACCATCAACAGCACAGTATGTGTCCATGATAAATGTTTGTTATTCTCTGTATACAAGTCTAATATACAAACTGAAGGACATTTTGACTGATAGCGATTATTATTTAGTGCTGTGTAGTGTTCTGCACCAGCTTAAGATATTTCTTTTAGGAAACAGTATTAAAGCAATAGACAATAAAAGCCATGTGATACAAGGGACATTGTGTGAATGGTTTTTATTAAATGATGATGAAGAATATAATAAAAGATACCAATATTTAATAAATACTTATAAGTGATGCTTGCATAGCAACCACCCTAGCAACCAACTAACAATGCACTCTAGACCATTCTAAACACCTAAGCAACACTCTTCTGAGAAGAATTCAAATGTTTTTTTGTTTTGAGTCATTACAAGCCTTTCCCAAGAAAATTTACCCACGCTGGATTTTTTTAATGATCTGTGTAACATGAAGCATGTGTTAAATTACAAGATTGTTATCACAAAGTGCCTGTCTGTTGAGACAACACACATTTGGAATTTAAGGTGGGAGTCATCAAGTGGATTGTTATCGTAATATAAGAGCAAAAAAACCATCAGGGTTCTGTGGCAGAATGAGTCAGACTTTACACGATGGACACACAGTTTGTATGGGTATGAATGAAGCTACTAGAAGAACTGTGTGTGTGTGTGTGCGGTCTCATGTTAAGTATTAAAAAAGAAAGTTGTACCACATTGTCTGTAATGACAATATCAAACCAACCTTTCTGACTAGATGGTTAAGTGTGAATAATGGACTGTCAAGGACTGAAATATAGATTTAAAAGAGACAGATGTTTGCTCACTGTCACCATGTTTTCATTAAGCACACACATCTCTTCTCAATGAACAATATGACAGACCAGCAGCACACACCCACAGCCAAACATGCAGACATACAGATATTCACTTATTGTTCATCTGGTCTCTCAATCTCACTTCCCCTGGTTCCAATTCTGATGTTGTGTGTCACATATGGTTTCCCTGGAGACAAAGCCATAAATAAACACCAGCGGTTAGTATAAAAGTCGAGTGTAGAAGTTTGAATCATACCACAGCGTGATTCAGCACGAGACATAAAGGATGACAGGAAAAGATTTCGGCTTCATTTCTTCTAAACTGTCTGTCAGTGATCTCGGATAACCAGGTTTTTGAGCATGAAGTTTAGTCCAGCTTGCAACTTGTTCTGGCCAAGAATCGACATGAAAAGTGGAAATCATAGTGTTCACTTGCTATTAAGGGCTGGGTTTATCTAAAAAAACAAATGTATGAAAGTAAGATTATCATTTCCCTGTCCCTTCTAATGCAAAAGGTACAGATTTTGATCATTTGTAAAAAGTGCAATATGCATTATATGATATGCTGTGTCTGTAAGTATGAAGCAAATACAGTACAATAGTAACAGTATATAAAGGAAATAACAGATCGATCCGATGGAGCCCTCTATGGTGTATAGACTTCTGGCTCCGCTCAGCTCCTGTCCTCTGCCAAATGAGATAATTATTCTGCACTGGAGAACAGATAGTTGCCTATCACAATATATTACTGTACATTCGATCGCAAGTGTTTCGATGTGTGCGTAAATGCAAAAGACCCGTTAAGGCTGTACAGCCACATAATAATGAATAAACTTTCATGTCACGCAAACTAAGGGATTCCCCTCAAACCGTTGAGGTCTAACTGCTGCTAGGACTTGATATCTTCTCTGCGTCAGACTTCCTGTTTTAGTAACTTTCAATGCCGGGCTCAACCATCATCTTGTGGTCGGAGGGAAAACCATGTTGCATGTTTCAAGGGATACTTTCTCTTCCCCTTTGATTTTTCATTGTATTTTGCACAGCCACATTACTGTAGTAGACTGTGAGAAATGAATGTATCTTTTAGTCGGCTCCTGCAGACATCATCATTGTTAGATGCACCTGAAATTTATTGCATTGTCAGACTGGCACCACTGTCTCGCTATGGTTGCACAACAAAAATAATAATTTACAAGAAAATGCACATTTATTTGCAAGTGATTCAAACATATTAAAGTAAAATGCATTGATCTCGGCTGATGTTATGCTGTTTTCCAGGAATGCCTTTGCTGGTACAGTAATACAGCAGACATCCTCATTTATTTGTATAGTGCTTTTATGAATTATTATCCAAAGCTGCTTTACAATGAGTCAGGTAGTAATACCATGTTTACTTATTGCATAGCATAGCATTGAATGATTGATGTAAATGTTACAGTATTTGTATGGTACTTTAAAGAAGTAGCTCAACTGGCAGGGCATCAGTGCAAAGCTTGTGGGTTTGATTCCCAGAAGACACACATATTAAAATAAATTAAAATAAAACAATATATATATATATATATATTTAATAAATTAAAATACAAATAAAATTGTATTTTTTGAATGCACTGTAAGTTGCTTTGAATAAAAGTGCCTGCCAAATGTATAAATGTAAATAATACTATACTACAGTGTTACAGTACTTTAAAGGCAGATTGATTGAATGACATTAAAAATTATTTGTGTAAAACATGTTTCACACATATTGAAAGCACCCAAAGGTTTTTCAGTTCTATGTACTATATTATCATTTGTTTGAGGTGGGACGCCTTTATGTTTTTAGAATATGACGTACACGTCTAATGAAAGTCCTCTATGATAAAAGTGTCGGCTAGCTGGTTGGTGGTTAAAAATAAAGCTTGGCTATGCGAGGACTGTAGTGAAGACTCTGGAGTACATTCTCTGAGGACAGGGTAAGGGTGAAGGGCTAAGGCCAGCTATTTTTGTTTCTCAATCATATGTTTAGCCAAAGAGAGAAAAGCATGCACGTCCCCAGCTGAAGTTTGGGCTTCGGGTATGCGGTCCTAACATTTATGTGAAGATGGAGAGGGAGGAGGGACGTACCAGAGGAGTTCTGCTCTGTCAGTAACTCTAATTATGTAATGGTGAGAGATTTTAAGAGCTCAGTAATGTGAAATAGACAATGGTGAAGACTGTTTCGGTTGGAGTGGGAAGCAGACGGCTTTTGGGAATGGAGAGGGCAGATTTGGTTATATTGTTCTAAAAGTTAAAGTTAAAAAGAAACTTATAACTGTGTGTAAAGTGAAAGATTTCCCCATTTCAGCATTTTCCCCAGATGTTTTTGGCCCACACAGAGATGATTGTTGGCAGTTGCCATGCTCTTAAGTGTTGACCTATGTGTAAACTCGATAAGAACACAGCCGTGGGATACAGCTTAAATTTCAGTCACAGCTGACCACAGTATGACTCTCATGGGCTGACGGACCCACGCTGAGGTTTTGTCTGTATGTTTTCTAGACGGGAAACCATGAGAACCGCACTTCAGATGTGAAAGAAATGTAACGTTTCCAAGTTGATGGAGAAAATTGGCCAACAGGTTTAATGACCTGTCATAAATCTTAATGAAGATTCTATAAATCCCAAAACGCAAATAACAGTATGTGTGGGACAATAGCCAATCCCTTTCCGCTGTAAATCACAGACGTTATGAGGTTTCTTGAATCCCCTTTCAACATCTGATCAAATAGAGTCATATTTGTCTTGAGCAAGACATTCCTGCAATATTTTCAAGGTCAGGGTTGGGCAGAGGTGGTAATGAGGCCAGGCTCTGGAATGGAGGGCTCAAATGCTAAACTCAGACATGTTGAAATCAATACTCCTCCTCCTGTCTGACTACTGAACCAAACTCTTGAGACTCTGAGGACCGCTGTGTACTCAAGATAAGCTGAAATACAAGAAAGAGAAAACTGGAGGAATTCAATATTCACTGATGTGAGGTGGTGTAGTGGATAAAGATGTAAACCAACAATCAGAAGGTTAAAGGTTCAAGTCCAACTAAGACGTTGGTTAACCTTCTTTGTTTACCCATATCATACTTAAAATTTTCCTACGATATCAAAATAAATGTGTTTTTCTTTTTAAAGAATAGAAATAATGTTCTTAGATGTGCATAACGCCTACTCGATCTCAAGTGCATAGAATAAAGCACATGAACTATAATTCATCTAGGGAGTTTGAAGTGTGAGTTTGAGCAGAACACCAGCATGTTGTTTGTAAAAGCAAACATATTCCCCCCCTGAATCAACAAACCCAGATGCCGTGTGTATACTTAACCGAGAGTCTGCTTGCCTGTGCCATCTGTTTCTGAAGTGTGTGTTTGTACTCCAGAAGAACGTGAGAACCGCACATCAACTGTGCTTTAGAAAGCTGAGGCCGGCGGAGAGTCAAGATCGACCTGTAGTGGACTGAACTAAACAAACAAAAGCAAGGTGTCGTGTCCACCGTCTGCAAACTGTCAGAATCATGTCACGCTCTGCAGTGAATTATCAAACTGGTTTCCAGTCTCTCTGTTTAACAGATGTCTAAGAAAGTTCTGATTAAACCGACTGCAAGTTTAAGGACATTTTAGTTGGAGGATTTTTTTTTATTTGAAGTTTATTGAATATTTCGAGAGAGAGAGAGAGAGAGAGAGAGAGAGAGAGAGAGAGAGAGAGAGAGATTCACACATTTTATTATTTTATTGTATTCTAGATTTTATTAACTTTATAGCACCTTATTTAAATTCTTTTATTGTTTGTTGATATTGTGTTATTGTATTGAATGTTGAGAGAGAGAGAGAGAGAGAGAGAGAGAGAGAGAGAGAGAGAGAGAGAGAGAGAGAGAGAGAGAGAGAGAGAGAGAGAGAGAGAGAGAAATGAGCATTCCAGATGAGGTTCATGAAGATCTAGGTATATCCGATCAAGCGAGGTGTGCTAGGAAAGCACTTCCGCATACTCATGCACTTCTCCTGATCCAGGAACAGAGAGTTGGCCTTCACAGACAGGTCATGCTCCAGATTGACTTTGGTCTTCACCAGGATCTGAAGAGTGTTCTCTGCTTCCATTAGTCTTTCTCTCAGCTTCTGAATAGTGTCCTCAATCTCCCTCACCTCAGTGGTCAACCTGAGGAGAAATATTAACATGGAGAACAGAGGGATAAATCTCCAAACACCTAAATCACACACACAAGTTGTTATTTATCCAGTTACCTGTGGTGAGGGTTGTCCCTGCACAGTTCAACGTTGGGTCTGCGAGTTCTTTCTTCCAGACGGGTCTGAGCCACTTTAAGTGGGTTCTCTTTGTCTCTGATCGCCTTTTTTAGAGCTTCGATTAGCATTTCAGTCTGGAAGATTTCCTGAAGGGTCTGAATGTGGAACAAGAGAGCGTGAGCACAGTTTGACCATAAACATTACATTTTATACATTTTATTTAGCATTTAACATTTTTTCTAGAAGCTAACAATAGTTTACAAGTACTTTACTAATAAAAAAATATTAGTATTTTAGTATTAATTTTTGGAATTAAAAAACTAATATATGTTTATGTTTAAATATCTGTTTAAAACTGTTTAAAACTGAACTAACTCCGTGATCTCAACACATTGTGATGTAATCACTATCTTAAATGATGGTTCTTTAATGGTTATCTCATGACTCTGATAACAGCTGCCAATGACCTAAACCTTCCAATCAGCCGACAGAGAGACTCTTTATGCACTTTATTACTTTATGCACTTTCACAACAATACACTTCAGTGTCCAGAAGTACATCTTTACTTTTAATGCAAAACAAGCAATAAACTCATAAACTGATTTGGAGTAATGAGAATGATCTAAACACTATTACAATATAAGAGAATGAAGATGGCATGAAGATGGGCTTTGAGAAGGTTCAGAAAATGTCTCGGTTTATAAACAATAAAAAAATTAAATCAATTTTTTAAGGAAAAGTTTCTCTATTTTAATTTTTTATCATTTTTTGTACTGTGCAAATAAACTGTATATTGCAAAACTTTGAATTTCCTTCACGATTTTAACAATAATTTTAATTTGCATCGCATCACATTTTAATATGTATTATTTTATAAAACTGGCACAATTAATATGTGAAGTTAACTGAAGAGTCTTAAAGGCATTGTCTGCGTATTATTGTTTTTGTTCCAGAAAACCATATACAGTAAATGGATCTCATGAAATATTACAGCACAGTTCATGATGGTTTAATGTGAGAAAGGTTGACACGGACTGCTTTGAGCCCTTTAGGGAAGTAACATGTAATGAGCAATTAGACATGATGACATGTGATGTTCAGAAGCCTGTGTTTACCTTGGCCAGGTGTGTCTGCAAATTGTTCTTGGCATCTGCTGTCTCGGAGATACGGTTTGTAAAGGACACGTTTACTGTGTTAAACTGGTTCCACATTTCGGTGGAAGTGGCATTTAGCAGAATCTCGATCTCATCACGAAGTTTGTGAGACGCGGCGCGTTCACTTTGAGAATGAAGGATGTTGTCGTCAGTGAACTTTGACCAGGAGTCTGGAATACTGATGCTGTAGATGAAATAAAAGTTTTGGTTAAATTGTAATAGATGAAACATATTGACTTCATTTATTTTTGATGATCATTTAAGCTTTAGAGTTGCTTAAAACAAGACAAAACAAGCAGTAAAATAAGCTAAAACAACCAAAAATCAAGATAATTATTTTATTTTTAATCTTTCTAGTTATGCCAAGTGATCAACTTTATTTTTGTTTTGTTTCTTTGCAAGCATTGAAATGTGTTGCAAGAAATGCAAATTTAGTACTTCTGAGCCACATAATGTTTATCAAGTCTTGTAAACACAACAATCGTCGATTAAACTCACGAAGGGTCCAGGCGATCGATTCCTCTGTAGTAACTGATTCCATCAGAGGTGTTTCTGAGATGATGACATCTATCATCGATTCTCTGTGCTGTGACCTTATCATTTAAATCTCTCTCCAGCTCATGCTGGGCTGCACGGTTTGACCTGAGAATGTACAAACAGCACATCAGAAACCTTCAGAATCAATGGAATTATGAAATGGAGCATCTTGATCAGACATTAGACACAGTGTTTTATAAATGAATCAGATGCATAATGAATCACATGAAGAAAGAGTTTATTTTAGGTTTATCTAAAGTGCCTTTTCTGAGACTCACGCTAGTTGAGCGACGGCTCTCTCTAGATGTCTTCTCATTCTCTCCTGACTTGACTTAATCACCTCCACCTCCTGCAAAAAAAAAAAAACTGTGATCTTTAGACATTATCCTGCTTTATTATATGACTAATAGAAAGTTACCACAAAATGATGCTGTATGTAACTAGCAGAAATGTAGTTGCCTGGGAAACAATCAATTCTAGAGTTTAGGAATCATTTTAGAAATTTGAAAAACTATAAGAGATGTTTATTCTAAGATGTTTATTATAAGAAACAGCTAAAAACACACCTCTTCCATGAACACCTGACGTCATAATACAAAAACAAATCTTTTCTTTCCTCTACAGGTATTTATCTAGCACTGTAAAACATTGTAAACTTAAGAAAGCACGTCTTAGTGCTATTGTTGCCGCTTTTGATGTGTTGCTTCATTGTCTCCTAATATTTGTAAGTCGCTTTGGATGAAAGCGTCAGCTAAATGCCTAAATGTAAATGTTTATTCTTTGGCTTTGTGTGTTTAGATTTGAAGACATATTTCACATAAGAAAGTCCCACAGGTTTGTAATGTCATGAGGGTGTGTAAATGATGACAGAAGTTTAGACTAAAGATCTCACCTTTATTAAATCTATCTCCACATCATCATGAACCAGGTCAATTGACATCCGTTTCTCTCTGTGAAACAAACATTCCTGAGCCACCTGAAATAAAAAGAGAAATGGGAACCTTGAAATGAAGCAATATACAGAATATACACAAATTCAATTCTATATAATACTCTATAATACTCATTTTAAATTTAAGCTATTTTATGTTTTTAATTTTAGGGATTTTAAAAATAATATTATTCTTTTTTGCTTATGAAAAAATGATTTATTCTTGAGTCTTAGACCTTTCCATCAATATTTAAGCATTCAAATATTAATAAGTAAATAAAATAGTAAAATAACCTCCTTTAGTTCCTTCTATGGAACGATGACAAGAACAGTTTTAATGGTAATAAAATCATATATAAAGAATGGAACAACTCTCATGGAACAGCTCTTCTGGAGAATACACCACATGATGTATGACATCATTGTGACTTTATGAGGAACTCATTCTGATTCAATAAAAAATGTGACAACGACAGCGCTAGTCAACAAGCGTAACACTATGGAAACGTCTTGTAATCATTCCTGCATGGTTGTGGTAATGTTCATCTCAGCCAAGATACTAGACGTGAGCATGTTTTAGTGTGGTCTCCATGGAAACAGTCTCTTACTGTGAGTCAGACGTGTAACTCTATAAAGACAAAGATGGAACACATTGAGGTCATCAGGTAGATCTAGTGTGCTTTGTGGTCAGCATGACCAAGAGTCTGTTACCAAATGGTTTCTAACAATGGGTCACCTGACACTCTCCTGTGGGGTTTTCTAGTTCTTGGTTCTTTAACTAGATCACTTTGACCCAAATTATTTACCTAACTAAGAAAAAAACAATTAATATGTGGATTCATACCTGCAGTGGGCTCTCTGTCTCAGCAAGAGCTCGTTCCAATCTCCTTTTTACATCATTCAGCGCTGTTATCTCTGTCACCATGTTGTCGATCTCATGATTGAGCTCAGACCTCCAGAAGCTGATGTCATTTAGTCTTTCTCCAATATTCTTGCTGGTGGTCTCCTGAGTTCTGCGGGTCATCTGGTCCTTGTCCTGCATCAGCCGGATCGTGTCCCTCCGTAGCCTTTCCGCGCTGTTCCGGGACGATTCCGACTCCCTGTAGTTACTCTGATTAGACTTGTACCAATCATCAGGCCTGTAGCGTGTGCTGAGAGCCGTCCTGTTAGACGGGTAAAACATGGTCTTGGCCCGGACCAGGTCCAGGGCTGATACAGTGGGGATAGCACTGCCAGTCCTAAAGTAAGAATTCATTTTCCAGGGCACGTTTGAGTTTTGGTTAAAGGTCACGGCTGGTTGGTGGCTTCTATAACTGGATGCTGTGGTGGAAATAGCAGGCAGGAAGTGGCTGGTTTTGGGCCGTGCGTAAGTGGCCGTCTGCGTGGATCCAATTAGCTCCATGTGTCAATCAAATTGGCCACCTCTTTGAAGGAAAATATAAGAGTTTTCTTTGGAATGTGTGCTTTGACTCTCATCTGTAGTTCAAAAGTACATATCTGTGCTGCATGTGTGTGGCTTTCTTAGACAGGAAAAATCTGAACTTAATATCAAATTATATACAACTGAAGGAATGTTGAACAGATGCCATGTGAAATAGAGCAAGTTAGTAAATTATATACTGTACTTTAACGCTTTATTGAGTTATTCGTCATTGACAACGATTGTAATGCTTTATGTATGTTAAAAAGTTTGGAAACTATACTACATCAAAACTATAAATAATGGAAGATCAAATCTAATCTATAATCAAATAGATGATGATCTGCTAAAATAATTAAGCCAGATGATGATTCATCTACATTTAATTTATTCATTTGTTAGACACTTGCATCCAAAGTGATATTTACTATGTTTGCAATAAGATTTTTTAGCAGGTTGCCAACTATTTCAATGTAAAAATGTGTGTTAGACTCTATAAAATATTTGTTTGAATTATTAGGTTAACTGTAGCCTACATAAAAAAACATTTGCTTTGCATTGACATAATGACAATGATGTTAGAATAGCTTCAATAAAATAATTCTCTGAACATTTTGGACAGCCTATATGAAATTAAATAAGAATAAGATCTTAGCTCACCGTACTGGACTGTTGCCCGTCTCTCTCGCATACAGCTCTTCACTGCAGACAGGTGTAACGTGCACCTCTCCAGATCTGTGTGCACCTGAGCGCATGCACAGAGGATCTCAAACGGCACTCATGTGCATTATTGATAGACACGTCCTTAACCAGTCATCATTCCCCGAAACACTGTCGTCAGGTAACCAGCAACCAGTAGCGATCAAATACTTTTGTTTCTTTTTCTTTTTTCCTAACTGAGCATATTCTGCCTGCATGCTTTTGTTGGTGTTATACCCCCTGGTGAGGTATTGCACATTTCTAGCCAGTGCCCATTTAGGATACATGATTTAACAGTAACACAGTTCAACAGGGTCAAAGTGATCAGCCACGGATGAGCTGAGACAACATGTATTTCCCATCCTCTCATTTCCCAAGATTACTATTCATCATAATTCACTTATAGTTTTAGAAGCATGAAAAAATAAGTAATAAGTAAAATTAAAAGGAAATAAAAATATTATCACAGATATGTGATAGCACCATTTGTTAATTTTATGATGATTTATTATTATGATTTCCTTTGTGACATAGAGCTGCTTATGCGAGACTACACCCGACCATCAAACTTAAAGCGTTTGACATAATCCGACCTAAATCTACATGCAGAAAAGGTCGCTGTGTATTTATGTTTATACAGGGAAATACGGCACATTAAATATTTCATGTGTGAAATGGACTTGGATTTTTGTCGCTGGGGTGTGGCACATCTGTACAGGAAATACCACTGGAAGTATGGATGTAAATGTTAAAAGCTGTTCTGCTTACACAGCTGGATATACAGACTGATTCTTTGACTCTGATTTTATCTAGAGACTTTGACAGCTTAACATTATTCTGGAGTTTCAATATTAATGTCTTGAAGGAAGGAAATATGGATTTCAAAGTGGACACACCCTTAAGGAACTTACATATGTCTTGTAAGACAGACATTTAAAAGAGGTTTGTATAAAAACATTGGTCTTTATTAGGTTGTTCGAGTAGATATAGGACTGTAAAGTAACAACTTTTTTCAATGTTTTTTTACTCCCAGTGAGTTTTATTTGTGTCAAATTAAACATGTCATCCAATCTAAATATATAAAAAAATGGATATAACTCACATTATGTATTTTTCATAATTGCAGAGACAAAATGTATTCTATAATACATTATAATTATAATTGAACTTATAATAAATATAAACTTACAAGTTAAAAATATATTATAAACTTATAAAGAACACATATAAAGTCAAACAAATTATACAATAGCAAATATTGAACTATATACATTATTATATGTGCCATATATTATAGTGTTAACTGTATATTAATATTAAAATGGTGCAACAAAAATAACATCCTTATATGAAAAAGGTGATTTCATAACATAATAGAATGGAAGGATATGGGTGAAGGGGAATCTGAGCTTGAATCTCTGTGTTAGGTGAGAGGTGACACCTTCTAATTATTGCATCACCTCCACCTCCCCGTCATGAGGATGAGTTACCACTGACTTATCAATGATTCATTCAACAGAAAGAGAGCACACTGGACTGTTTAACACAGAGAATAATCACCTGTGTGTCCTGTTACAGGCCAGCACATATGTGCCCAGCACTGAGACTGGGTGTTGCATGGTTACACTGGGTTTGTGTCTCTTAGTTTTGAAGAGGGTTTTAAGGTTCTATTGACTCATGCAAAAGGAAAAATCACTTTGCCTGCTGAGTCCCCCAGCAATTGTTCATAGACGGCAGAGCAATATGTGGGTTTTTCTGCTGAGGAACAGGGAAAGAATTTGACTGACGTTTTGCTGATAAAAACCACAGACAAATTATTGTAGGATGTTGTTTCTTGCATTACACAGCTTCATACAAAAGCTGTACAATTGTAGTATTTATTATATTAAAATGCCTTTGAAGTAAGGTTCATTATATTTTTACAGCATGAATGTAGAATAACTTACAAAAATTTTATAAGCACACATATTATATATATATATAAATGTCTCCTAAGATTTGTAAGTCGCTTTGGATAAAAGCGTTAGGCAAATGCCTAAATGTAAACAATGTAAATGTAAATATAAATAAAATACATACATAAATTTTTCCTTTAAATGATTTATATATTACATACATACTGTAAATACTATCTATCTATCTATCTATCTATCTATCTATCTATCTATCTATCTATCTATCTATCTATCTATCTATCTATCTATCTATCTATCTATCTATCTATCTATCTATCTATCTATCTATTTCTGAATGTCATCCCCAGCAGGAGCCTCTCTCTGCTATCCCACTGCAGTTTTCATTCCCTGATGTATGAATTCCCTCTTAGCCATCCCGGCCAGCAGCCCAGCACAGGAAAAGACTGAGATGTCATTTAAATGTTGTTGTTTTAAAAAGTGTTAAGATTCAGGCTGATTTGTCAAATGGCAAATTTCTCGCCAGGTGGTCTGATATCACAACCGTCAGTTATCACTGTCAACAAAGTAAGGTGATATTTAAAGAGGCTCGTGCCTGACACACATTCTGAAAGACATATCCACATGTCGTAGGTTCTCCCTGTGTTGGATATGTCCTGTAAAGGCAAGATCAAGAAGCTTCTCTAGGCCCCGTAGGCTTCAGCTTAGAATGTAATTGAAATATAAGATTTCTCTATATTTACCCCAGGACTGTGTGCCTGAAGGGTCTGCGGTGTACTACTGCATGCCATAAATGCTTGAAGGACAAACCCATTTGTACGCTAAGGAGTATTGCAAAGTATTGACATGGAGCTGCATTGAGTTTGTATAAAATGCAGTCTGAAAGATTGTTCTTGAGATATGATATGAAAAAGTTTGGCAAATTAATGACAGTGTTTTAAGTTTTTAAACACTTTCTTATCTTCTGTTGCTAAGAACACAAGTAGATTAGATGATGTTGTTTTGTCACACTTAATTAAGCTCATATTAAGAGTAATCGCACAGCAATCCGATGCAACTAAAGTAATTCTCATAAATGTTAAAGGGAGTTTCATGTTAGGTCAAGATAAATGTTTTTAATGACACTGACAATAGACACACAAATGAATAAATGACTCTTCTTTTGGATCGTCAAACATGAATTTACATAGATAATTGATGGCAGTTTCAGATTTAAACTGCCACATGCAAATGGATATTGAGTGCATGAATCAATTGTGAATTGTGAATCAATGCTCTGTGAGGGCTGGTTTCATGTTTACACTATGAGACCTGACACTGGCTGGTATTCAGGGGAGAGAGAGAGAGAGAGAGAGAGAGAGAGAGAGAGAGAGAGAGAGAGAGAGAGAGAGAGAGAGAGAGAGAGAGCCTGACTCGTGATCACTCAAATATCTAAGGTTTCCATGCTGGAGAGGGTTTTCATAGCTGGTTTTCTGAGGTGCAGACAGACTTTTAAATTGATGTTTTTTTTCCAGATTAATTTTACACAGAGACTGGAAATGCTGACATACAGGAACTGATGGTATTTACTATCCAAACACCATTGAAATTCAGGGATATTGGACCAGGAAAGGGCTCGGTCAGGTCACTAGAAAATATCTGTGTTGACTCTTCCTCTTTGACTCTATCACAATGTCATTTAGAGACGCCACAATGTCCTGCTCTGTTAAACCTGTCATAAGCATAGATGAGATCTCTTTAATATTTTAATTAATACGTTAAAAATGTAAAGATCTGCTAGAGTTTTCTGCGTCTCAGATACTTTTTCCTCAGAAAAAGGCCATAAAATCAAACAAATGTCTCCATTAGAGCTTCAGAAGAGATCTCAACAATGTTACAAACTGAGGTCAGATTTGTCAAGTCTGCGTTCAAAAGACAATATTATTAAAGATTTCAATATCAATTCAAATATTTCTCATCGAATTTACCCAAATTCACATTTTTTAATCTAAACAATAGTTTTACAGCTCCAGACTCTGGAGTTTGCCGTCATCTCCACTAGAAATCTCTGTAGCAGTAACAAACCATTAAAAAATTCAAAGGTTTATGGTTGTCACATCAGCAGTATGGCAACCACAGTTAATAATATATGGATGATAGGGGTTGCCATCACACCTGAACAGAAGAATCACTGAGCTATTAAATCTGATCAGCCAATAGCGACCCCCCAACAGAGCCATAGGCATCTGCTATATAGTTCAGAGACTGTGTTATACATTGGCCCTGAAAAGAAATATAGGCCACAGGTGTAATTTATCACATGATAACCATCATGTTTTAATATAGAATAGAATAGAATAGAATAGAATAGAATAGAATAGAATAGAATAGAATAGAATAGAATAGAATAGAATAGAATAGAATAGAATAGAATAGAATAGAATACAATAGAATAGAATACAATAGAATACAATAGAATACAATAGAATAGAATACAATAGAATAAAATACAATACAATAGAATACAATAGAATACAATAGAATACAATAGAATACAATAGAATAGAATACAATAGAATAAAATACAATACAATAGAATACAATAGAATACAATAGAATACAATAGAATACAATAGAATAGAATAGAATAGAATAGAATAAAATACAATACAATAGAATACAATAGAATACAATAGAATACAATACAATACAATACAATTTTGTCATTGTTCGAATTGAAATGATGGAATATGTGTTGCACTGGAAAACAAAATAAATAAACGTACATTTAGATTAGACAGAATAAGTTGTTTAGTAAAATCTCCTCTATGCATGTCAAAGGGTTGTCTGCTTTGTCTTTAAACACAAAAGCTTTAAAAAAACTTGGTCTTGAATAGAAAACGTGCATGTGTCAATGTGGGAAAGATTGTAAGTGACATTTGTAATGTCACAGTTCAGGTGCCATTTATACAGAGCTGAAAAAAATCTGCTAATAATATTTCCCAATGGGTGGTCCCTTAATGGAATGTAGAGTCAAATGTTAAGCCTCGCTTTACGTTTTGAGAGGCGCATGATCCTAATATAAGTTAGGTTTGTGTATGAGAAAGCACACATGCTCTATTTCCTTAGCTCTGTTTTTATCTCACATTTTATCGCTGCCGAGCGATGTGCTCATTAGTGCTTCTAATTTGGCTCTGAGTCTACAGTAAAGCACGGTGGAGTGCTAATGTTTACAATAGTTCTGCATTCTTCACTGTAGGTCTTGTGGAAAATCCTTGAAGGTACCAAGTATTGGATTGCACAGCGGAACTGCACAGGCGCCAATGATCAGATTAGATGAAACCGCAGGGAAAGTGATGGCAGATAAACCCTCACAGGGTGAATTTATCTGGGCCTAATAAAGGTCTAGACATACGGCCGGGCCACAGGACATCTGGGTAAAGTGTAAATAAGGCATATTATAAGTGTTTTGAGTTGAAAACTTTCACAGCATTGAAATACTTTACAGCATCTGAACAGAAATCTCTTGATGAAAAGCCACAGGAAGCAGTGCGTTATTGTGATTTTTAGGCAACACAGAATGCCTAACAAACCCACATTTACCTGGTAAATTTACTATCACACAGACTCATATGGCTTTTTGCTTTTAAAAAAGGGAAGATTGTAGTTTAGTTGGAGAATGTACAGTATGTACAGTATTTTTCTAAATTTAGGCTGTATCGGTTGCTGTGTGAAATGTGTGTTTGTAGTCCTGATCAGCTTTCTGAAACCTAAAATGACTAACTGGAATGTAGGTACGTTTACATGGCGGATGTCATAAATTCCCAAGAACGCAAGTGCACATCATCAAGTATGTCATTTGGAACATGCAGCTTATTGCTTTATTTCATTTAGTAAGATGTTTTTAAAAAAATTTAAATTGCAATTATTTTGCACATTTTTAATGTTCAAAGAATGGAGTGAGTGCAGCAGAGTTAGACAAAGAGACAGACAAGTACATTGGAAGGGGAAATACTGTAGAACGAGAGAGAGATCTCATCAACCACCACACATACTGACAGCGTGCTCGGGGTCCAGCATGAATACCAGGCTCTGTTAGCCGTCCCAGTCATCACATTCCTTCAGAGCCACACGGCCCAGCGGAGGAGAGGCCACCAGCCGGGAGCCTGGCCAGGATCAAGCTTACAATACATCCAGTCTGCACACTGCACACGGGCCTGCCAACGACCCCGTCACGCTCCCCAAATGCCACGGCTCATTGTCTGTTGGTTTTCTCTGACGTAGGTGTGAAGAGCATTCTCGTCTTTGAGGATCGCTGAACGCTCATTTTGAGATTAAACCAGAGGGCTAATGGTATAGTTATGTTTGAAAAAAACATTTGTTTGACTATAAACATGATGCGATAAGCAATAATGTCCCGATGATTCATACGAAGGCGTACAGTATGATGATGTTTTATGAGATTACCTCCTTCTTTGTGGTTTAAGAGAATGCCAGTAGAAGCTGATGGTTATTGTTGATATCATAAAATAGTTTAATACCTGGATGTGGTTCGTTCTTGCTTAAACCTGGATTGCTTGTGTTTGCTTTAATTGCTTGCATAAATCCCTTCATAAAGTGCCATGCATGGGTGTTTCTGGAGTAAACGGATTTAGCACACTACAAAGCAAAGAGAATGAATTATAAATGAGTTGATGTATTTGTGTGTGCCCTTTCTGTGCTATGAGGACCATCAGCTGCCACAGTGATTAAAATGAGTTGTTATGTTTTGTTTGCACATGGTTTAAAAGCTTTTTTATAACTTGGAAGTCAATGCTGTTTTATTTTAGTTAAAACTCGCCCCCTCTGGTCAGTAATGGTACTACAGCAGATGGGATGGACAACTTTATGTTTCAAACCTTGGAGCTTATCCAACTATGGAAGAAGTGAGTCATCTAGCAGAATTTTATACACATACAAACATAAACACACACACATACACATCGAAAGAGAGAGTAGTGAAGTTAATCCCTGCTAAACTATCTTTATATGCTTTATGGAGTTTTATTATATTACACACTTACAGTATTATGTGACATGAACAAGACTGAAAGCAACACGTTGGTGTAATCCATAACAACAGTGTTGTGTTTTACTGACATACTGACATTAAATATAGAAAATTTTGCATTTTTCATATACAACCATATATATCAGCAAATACTAATATAAGATTGCATTGCATAATCATGCAAATTGCCTAATTCAAACTATTACACCATTGTGGTAATTATACTAAATTGTTGCAGCGTTTATGGAAACTAACATTGGGTGTTATGGAAGTATCACATGTAAATGTGTCTCATCAGCAGGTCATCTGAACTGACTAAGCAGACGCTGGTGGGTGTTTTCTCTCTGGAGTTAAACTGGTGGGTTGGTGTGACTGTGGAAGGGGTGTGGATCACACTTCCCTAACGGACATACAAAAAAACCAGGGGAATGTGTTTCCGTGCAAACGTGACTAATTCTGTCCACATTTTTTGGGAATGAGCTTTCATGAGATATTAACTCATAACGAAACACTATAAATAATGTTGGGTTGTTTCAACCCATGTTTGGGTCAAATATGGACATTTTCTAGACCACTTTTTTAAGCCTTAAATTACTGGCTATTTGAAATGGCTTATATTTTAATTTTGCACCTAAATGTTCAGCTTCACAAACTTCTTTGCTGCCTTAACAATTTTTAAGGACAATCAACTTGGCATTACGAGTCATTTCATCTTACTGTTTTAAATTTTGGGCAGTGGTGAGTTGCTACAGTATAACATCAAAATATGAAATCTGAATCTGATGAGGTAAAATAATGTAAAAACAGTTGAAATTACTTATAAGACAAGTTGATTGTGCATAAAATTTTAAGGCAGCAAAAGAAAAATCAACTTACAGGAACAAAGTAACAAATAGTGGTTTAAAAATTTTAATCTCTCCACCATACTAGAAAATTGTACAAAATAGATTTGGTGTTTTATCCATCATATTTATAGTAAATGCTGATTTAAGTTTTGTGAATCATAACCTGTAGTAGGCTGTATAAGGTCAGTTTTGCAGTTGTGTGTTTGGCATATTAGCAGAAGTGCTCTGAAACATCAGGAGTAAGTGCTGTCAGACTGTGGCTGACATCAGCAGTAGATCACACAGTGAATCATAGTCCCGTGCTGCGGTCTGCTCATCCGTCCACACGCATGGCATGGATGATTGCCCAGAACTAACCAAACACAGATTGCCAACCCCTGTCACATTAGAGTATAAACCAGCGTGAGATAAAAACTCAAGTGTACAAACACTTTAAAAACACTGGGTTGTGTCAAACTATGTTTGGATAAAATATGGACAATCCCAACACTTGGTTTAAAATGATTAATTAACCCAGAAAATGTTCATGCTCGACCCAAATCATAGGCTGAACACAGCATTATCAAAAATTAGGATTTGCATCTTTCATAGCTGATACGTCAATGAGACATGATGTGTTTTAGAAGGTCACATGTTCAAGGTTTCTGATGAATTTACGAGCAAGGTCTCAAGTTATCCCATCTAGACACACCCCCTTACAGCACCCTATGTGTCTGTCAGTCAAACATGTTAATTGGGTGACATGTGAAATCATGACTGTGGTTTGGACATGAATTTTTTTGACCTGCTCGGATTTAGGATTTGTTTGAAATGTATATCTTACATTCACTCAATTGACAAAATTAAAAAGTAACAAAGTTACCGAACATACAGTGAAGTCTCATATTGTACATTTGTGATGATTTTCTTTTTAAATAATTATTTAAAAATAATTATTTTGAAAACTTTTTAAAATAAATTCCATGAATTAGAAATATTAGTTTTTACTAGTGGTCTCAAAAGTTGTGAATTCACGGTATATTATACATGATGCTATTTACAATACATGTATTGAGGTGTTCAGCTTGTGTGTGCTTCACCCCAGGCCAGAAAGTTTCCCTGTGAGCCGTATGAATAAGATTCCTATCAGATTTTCTGCACAAATATCTCTCAGCCAGAAAACAGACATCAATTGTCTGGAAAAAGTCAGTTCTGTGTGAAACACAGGCCTATTTTCACATTCTTCATTTATGGTGAAAATTAAATCCAGAAAGGCAAAAGTACAGGAAGTCTCTATCTGTGGTTCAGAACAGCATAAGGGTTTTGTTTGATTCATTTGCGGGGTGACATTTTTCCATTCTCCCTTTGCTCCCATCTCTCTTTCATCCATCAACCCGCTCGCTCTGTGTGTCTGAAATGCCATCGGTCTCTGCTTGACCAGCTGCTAACAAGATGCTTCTTTTGATTGTGTTTGTTCTCGGCCATGTTGTCCGGTGGAGAACAGAGCTATTCTTTCAGGCAGTGGGGAGGATAGAAATTTGAAAGAGACAGTCGGTTCATGAAACCAGCTGTTTGTTCCACCACCCTGCGCTGTTCCTGGTTTCTCTGAGGTGAATGAACAATAAAGATTAAGTTTGTGTCTGAACCGTAATCGAGGAGACAAAGACACATTGTGAGACCCAATAGATTTCTGTTTCACTGTCGAGTTTGACGTGCATGTGCCTTGAATCACTACAGCTCTGAAATTATTTTCTGATGTAAAATATTTACATTCTGGGAGGTCTTGATTCATTTGATGGTCTATGTGACTTTTATTTATAATGCACTTAATCTGACTCTACTTTTAAAATCTTCAAGCATCAGGGATTTATATATTATGTCTTTGATCTAGTTAAGCTGTAAAATAATTTGGTGGCCCATTATTGCCCTCATCATGACTTCAGGTTATTGAGTGTGGACGGACAGAATCTCAACAGCTGAGAATGCAGAGCTTCTCATGAATGTGAACCTTACGCGAACGTGACGAACGAGGTCACGCTATACACCTCTCCTATGTTTGGAAACACGTAAACCTCCACTAATATATTAGTATGAATGTAATGTAATCAGTGTAACATCATTTTAGAAAGACAGCAAAACTATGAAATAACAAAAATTGAAGAACGTTAAATGATTTAAGATTACAGTAGCCAAGTACAGTAGATGTACAGTAGCCGGAGTAGAAAGCTTTATGAATTATGATACATTACATCAAAAAATACTTTGTTGCCATGATGATGTAACAACAGTGTAGAATTATACTGGAAATGACAAAATCATAAAATCAAAACTCAAGATTAAATTTCATATCAGTCTGCATCTCAGCAGCAAAAACAATGCATCACATAAACTTAAGACTATTGTCATATTCTGTGTATATATCCCACCCAACCTTCTTGTTTTAGTAGGAAAGGTCAACTGCACTTTTCAAGCAGTTTCTTTTATTGTTATCCAAACTGAGCTATTCTAAAATCCATGTCTGCTATTATTTCTCATTCATTTTATAATCTCCTGTTTCTCTCTCTCTCTGTAACTGTGGTGAACCTCCAGTTGTTGGTGTCTGGATGGGTGACGGATCGACAGAGTCCTCTCTTAACCTCTTGTCTTTGGCTGCCCGGGATAACCGAAGGACAATCACGACCGGTCTGTATTTCAATGACCTGCTGTAATTCAGAGGAGTTCCCGCCTTTAGGAACAGCTGCAAGCTTCACACCATCTATGGAGATGAGGAGGGTTAGTTGTGGTTTGCCCCTGTATGGCACAGTTTATTCCAGGAGTCCATGTAATGCCAACCATCATACAGTCCAGCCCATATCATCACACAGAAATGTATGATTTGAGCTATCTGTGTCTTGAAGCTTGATCACTATGACTGATACCTTAAGCCACCCTATCGTAACACATCTCCAGTATTGCTTACACAGGCACAGTATCCACACACTGTAGTATAGTTATGGGGGTTATCGTTGAAAACCCACTGATCTGGCTTGAAATGTGCAGCTTTGTCTGATATCTTGATATAAATTACACTAAAACAGAAGAGGGTGTGGCCCTTTTTCCTTTTAAAATAACCAATAGCGTTTTATTTACCTCAGGGCTTGAAATCTGATGAGAAACTAAAGCGCAGAATGATGTCATAAAAATCATTGATACGTATTGGATAACAGGAGAGGCTAAATTTTTAACTTCTAAATACAAATTCTGTCAAACGTTTGGAGTGCAAAAGTTGATAAATATCCTTAAAGCTAACATATTCATAATGCCAAAAAATTCAACTATGATTTTATAGGGACTTTAATAAAAAAATTGACCCTGTCTTCTTAAAACACATTACTGGCCCTGTTGCATATTATTTTATATCTAATAATTTTTTCCTCAAACTGTAATAAATTGCTTTGCCTCTTAAACACTTTTTAAAATGTGATCATATGAAAAACAATATAAACACCCGGACACAGTTTCCATGCAATTAAATCCTGATGGATAAAATCATTTCCTACTGAATATTTAGTTAAGACTCTGAAGCTCAAAAGGTTACAGAAGAGTTTTAACAGAACATTAAACAATATTAAAAACTGCAAAATGTAAACTTGGACTAAAGACATCTTTTGCCGTTTCACTTGGCTGCGATACGCTGAAAATCTCACCGTGGTGTGAGCATTCTGAAACCTCACATGAACTTCAGCATCACACATTACTTAGACATACAGAGAGGCGTGATACAGCTGAATTAAAGCCGAGGGACCGCGTATCGGAAATGCCCTGTTTATGATTATGGTTCAGTAAGGCTATTCCACCCACTTTTGTGATTTAAAGCGAAACAGAAAACAATCTCTCTTTCTCTCACACTTTCTCTTGGTGTGGGTGGTTACAGTCAGATGATCAGGATCAGTGTTTTCCAAACTCTCCTGACAGACAGCTTTAGCCAACAGTGTGGCAAATTATAGGGCAGCCATATTGTTCGGCCCACTCGTCTTCCTACCACAAACATTGATATCATACCATCATCCTACATTGAAACTTTACAAGTCTGTGTGTGCGTCTCTGCAGTTTTCAAAGGGGACGTGGACAAAAGATGAAGTGGTGCAGTCAAAATCCTATTCTTCCTCCAATGACGGACACTTTTAATGCCCAAACGGACTCTTAAGACAGAAACAGAGCTAGTTTGTGGATGTAGTTTATTGTGTTGCTGTCCTAAATTAAAGATACACTAAAACTGTTGAAGTGTGTGGTGACATATCTTATGCCATTGTTCACCTAAAAATAAAACTTTGCATATTCTTACATCAATAAATACACAAGGTCCATCATGCAGTTGCTGGATCTTTGTCTTAAAATCTTTCTATAAGCTAATAAAGAGAACAGGGAAGACGGCAGGAACTCAGTTAACACTAGTCAACGATTAAACTTTGTTACTAATCATTATGTTTCTACAGAATATATAGTTGCTGTATGGTGAGCGTTTTTATCACGTTTTGTCATTGTTAGGGTGTTGATTCTTGGCCTGAAAACTACATTTACTAGCATCTATGAGCAAAGTATTCAAATGAAAAACATTGTTCACTACTGTGTTTAATTTGCAGCTTTTGACAGATCTCAGACAAATGGACGCATGGATGGGATATTTCTCAATACAAATTTCCACATTTATGGATACAGGTAAACCAAAACATTGTTATGCACACTCAGCTCTCTTTCACTTTACACAAAACACATTCAGCAAAGACAGACACATTTTACTTTATATAAGCGGTGTTGGTAAAAACATCAAGCATGAATACACCTGGAGATATTAATATCTATACATCAATTTCTCAAATGTCATTAAAGTCTGTGAGGTAGAATTTGTACAGACACACCTGTTGTAAAACGTTTTGTTATTTCAAATGCCAAAAGATGAAAGCGATGCACTGCCTTAAAACAGTAATGTCCAATAGGCAGTTTTATCTGGTTTTACAGGCTGTGGAGAGTGTTGATGTGGGCTTACATCCCTGGAGGTCATGGATGTTAAACTCAATTCTCACAGCATCTGATTGGCTGATCCGCTGATCTCAGTACAGCGGTTAGAGAGTCGTGCTGACAAACAGAGAGAGAGAGAGAGAGAATTAGGTACAAACTGTTTTCACAATAAAAGACAGTGTACAGTAAATCATCTGAATCATAATAATATTGTTTAAAAAAGCGATAAAGTCTGTACTTTACATTTAATTTAATCTCCTAATTGCATTAAATGCGATTGTTTTTATATTGTACTATCCATCCGTTTCCCAAACATTATACTGTGCAGGGTTGGAATCAGCATCTTGGTCCTCACGCTTGTTGTACTAGATCATAGTTAGACACATAACACACTAAAGGAATGTTCTAGGTTGAATACAAGTTATGTTCTATCAGTATTATCTATGGCATGCTGTTGTTTACTACAGAACGAGTTTCGACTCATCCATCAGTTTGAATAAACAAATGTAAAAATGACTAAAAGCACTTCCAATGTAAGTATATGAGGCAAAGCATTGAGCAAGTGAAATTGTTATCATAATGCAAAATTATAAACAACTGATAAGCTCATAAACATCTCTGCAATTCCAAAAACACTGAATTGGGAATGTTTTTAGAAAAGAAAAAGTCAAATAGAAATGTAAAAAAAAGTATTTCCTGGTGAGTCAGTCTTTTATTTGACTGAAATTGAATTTCGTAAATTGACATTTGGTTGGACACTGCTGGGTTTGTTCTGCACTTCTGTTGATGGGTTTCTTGGATCTTTACAGAGTCTCTGGCACGGAGGTGACTTTCACCATCTTTCCTGTTGCCATTTCAAAGAATGTTCTCAGGTTTTCCGAACCTCTCTTGTCCTGTGCGGAATTACAGAAGAATGATGTTTAAGGATAGACACGAGCCCTGAAAATAAGCTAAATGAATGAGGCTTTTATTTGACACGGCAAACCTAATGGAAAAAGTGTGTAACTGAGAGCGAGATAGAGAGAAAAAGGGAGATACAGAATTAAAAGTGAGAAACATACTGGAAAAGTGTAAATGCTTTTAGGTTGCATAGTTCAAATGTATTGCACACTAAATAGTATTAAACATAGGACATAGATGGTTGTCCTGTACCTTTAATGCTGAAGGCTTTGGGAATGTATGTGGCCTTTGGTGGCAGCTCTGGTAACACACATGGCATCTGAGGCACGCAGGGCTGGGCGGGTTTCACCACTTATAAATACACCCACTAGACAAGGCCTAAATTCACAGTTTAACCTCCCCGTCTCATGCCTGAGAGAGAGAGAGAGAGAGAGAGAGAGAGAGAGAGAGAGAGAGAGAGAGAGAGAGAGAGAGAGCGAGAGAGAGAGAGAGAGAGAGAGAGAGAGAGAGAGAGAGAGAGAGAGAGAGAGAGTGTATAGAAAGAGAGAGAGAGAGGGCGAGAGAGAGGAGAGAGAGTGTATAGAGAGAGAGAGAGAGAGAGAGAGAGAGAGAGAGAGAGGTTAGCTGTATGAGTTGATATCTACAGTATATTATGTCAGTATGTGTGTGTAAGTTCAGGGTTTCAGTGTTGATTGACTCTGATGTGTGTATATTTATAACACAGGAGAACCACAAGCCTACGTGTCTGTTGAACAATTTTATCTGATGGGGGTCTGGACTTGGCATTTAAACTAATAGACATCACTGTGAACGTAGACAGAGAGAATAACTTTGGGTGGGGACCAAAGTTGTGAAATGGCAGAAAGTCTTTTCGCTCCTGAAATAAACTACTGAAACGTGTATCAAGGTGTACTGTAACTTGAAGGTTGTAGGTTGAAATACTGCCTATAAACTGATTTCACAAGCATATGATTGCTGATTTGATCCCGCAAGAAGTAATCAAATCACTATTGATTAAAATTAAGGTGCTTTAAAAACATGGAACAGACCTACACTGTAAAAATGTTGTTTTTAGGGATTTTTTAACTGGTTCAAATAAAGTTCTGCAAAATTTAAGAAACAAACTGTTAATTGCCAAGATTAATAATAGACAGGTGTAACAACTGCTAACATTTAGATGAAACAAATCACAAGAAAATGTTAAAATGTTCATAACAATAAACATAAACTTGCATAAAAATTTTTATTTATTTATTACTTTTGTAAAATTTTAGGCATTTTTTAATTTTAGGTATTTTTAAATTGTAGCATTTTTATGTACATGTTCTATATGTGCAGTGAAAGTTAGAAGGTTAACCCATTTGTAAATCCACCTACCTAGAACCACAAATCTTCACACAGATCTTCATTATTAAAGTCTAGGTTACATCACGATAAATCCCTCCAATCTGTAGTAAAGAGCACTCACCAGATGCTTGTGTCCTCCCTGGTTCCAGACCCGTTGTCATGACAAACACCCCTAACTGGAGGATGTTTGCTGCGTGAGTCAGTCGTGCAGCTCCTCCTGCTGTCACTCGTGTTTACAGTGCAAATGTTAAGAGTCAGGAATCAGGTCATCACATGAGCCACAGTGTCATTTGCAAATCAAACTTGAAAAGCCTGATGTTGCCAAGTGAACAAAAACAGATGTCAAGTTTAAGTGGTCAGACTGGTAAATGAATACTTGTTTCATTTTGTTCATCTATGGAGAAGAGCCTATTTTTCTGGTTATAACTGATCTCAAAATATGTACACATGTATTTACTGTATGTGTAAAGAAAGTTTTATCTAACAGTTCATTTCACGTTCATTACATTCAAAAAGCATGCAAATTTGAAGGTACAAATCTTTCCAGGTCAACAGAAAGTTAGTTAAGTTTAGAAAACAAACCAATATCTGTTTATTAATAAATTCCAGCATTTATTCTAGTCTGTATACACGTGGACAATATTGATATCATGAAAAGTTCAGCTCTATACCTTCTATACGTGATATAATAAGTAACCTGCGAATAAATACAAACACATGGAGGGAAGGGTGGTAAAGGTGATGTAATCATTTAGTTCACGGTGTTAAAAGGAAAGAAACAGCACGGCCACCTCAGATTGCCAGATTCAGTCACATCAAGGCAACATCTCAGTTGTAGAAAAGAGCTGTTCGTACGACGAAGGGCCTTCGTGGAACAGGAAGGAAGTTTTACCACTCCACCCAGCAGGGGTCAAGGGTCGGAACATGTCAAGTGTCTCCACACTGACAGCAGGAAACAAAAAGAGAAACATTAAAAAAAACAAGCTTTTTACTTACTGTAATATACTTTGGGAGGTTTCCATACAAACTGCTTGGAGTTAACAGAAAATGAAATCTGAAATGACATTTCTGCTTGAACCTTTACAAATAATAATAATAATAATAATGCAAAATTTTGTGCAAAAAAGTGCAAAATTTTACCCAATTCATTGTAACCAAATTAAAAATATGATTTTTTTTAAAAAAACACATGACGTTTAATTAATATAAATGGCTAGATCTCTACTCAAATGTAAAAAAAATTCTGAGCCTTGGACAAAAGTAAATATATGAACAATATCTCCAACACATATTGTCTTTTTTATATTAACCAACAAACCTCTGTAATTTAACATACTATATATCATATTCACAGATATACAGAATGTGTCTCTTTTGCGACATCTTGTGGCGAAACCGATGGATTGACTGGAATATTGAAGTCGGAAATGGGACATTACAATCCTCCGACTTCGTCTCGAGAACAACAATTCATTCTGACTTTTAAGCAGATTTAAATACACGCTTTTCTTTGAATCATTCGTATCTCTTACACATCGACTCGCACATCTTCTAACAGCTTTAACCCAAAGGCGTCAATAAAGAAGTTGGGGATTCATGCAACTCATAAATCATCGCAGGAGCTTCTGTCGTAGTTTTACTCTGCAACACACACGCATGCGCAGACACATGCGTTTTCTAAAACATTGATAAATTATAGTAGGTTAACCCATTTGTCTTGATAAATTATAGTATGCAAGATCACAAAGATGAAATCACGTGCTGCTCTTTATTAACACATTTATCTATATTTTTTACTCGTGTTTACATCTTATACATAACCTGCATTTCATCCATATATTTACTCAAACGTTTCTCTCCACCAATTACAACAATCAGGTTTGATGACGCACTAAAGTGATACCGAAAGCTCATTGGCTGAAAGGTCGCGTCTGATGATTGGTTATGAAAGCGGAAGGCGGTCAATTTAATTAGTCTTTCGCGCTTTTTTTGGCGGGTTTAAAAGGCTCTGCGTCATCTGCACGACCATTTGCTCGTTGGATTGATTACTGAGAGGATCGTAAATGCTGAAGGCTTCATCTGACAGCTGCGTTTGATTAAAACTTGACTCATCTACAGCAAATGAAATGAGAGCAACACTTTCATGTGGTATGTTTAATGTGTTATTTCAAGTTAAAGGGGCTTTTATTTTGTAGCCTCCTTAAAAGGGTATGTGCTTTTGAAGAGTAAATGTGTCTTGTGTGTATTTGTTATGTCTTAATATTGACTCTGGTGAGTAGCCTGTGTCACAGGCCTGGTGAGTTTTACTTCAGCCTCATTTCCAAAGGCCCGGTGAGTTTAACTTCAGCCTGATTTCCAAAGGCCCGGTGAGTTTAACTTCAGCCTGATTTCCAAAGGCCCGGTGAGTTTAACGTCAGCCTCATTTCCAAAGGCCCGGTGAGTTTAACGTCAGCCTCATTTCCAAAGGCCGGTGAGTTTAACGCCAGCCTCATTTCCAAAGGCCGGTGAGTTTAACGCCAGCCTCATTTCCAAAGGCCCGTGAGTTTAACGTCCAGCCTCATTTCCAAAGGCCCGTGAGTTTAACTTCAGCCTCATTTCCAAAGGCCCGTGAGTTTAACTTCAGCCTCATTTCCAAAGGCCCGTGAGTTTAACGTCAGCCTCATTTCCAAAGGCCGGTGAGTTTAACGCCAGCCTCATTTCCAAAGGCCCGTGAGTTTAACGTCAGCCTCATTTCCAAAGGCCCGGTGAGTTTAACGTCAGCCTCATTTCCAAAGGCCCGGTGAGTTTAACGTCAGCCTCATTTCCAAAGGCCCGGTGAGTTTAACGTCAGCCTCATTTCCAAAGGCCCGGTGAGTTTAACGCCAGCCTCATTTCCAAAGGCCCGTGAGTTTAACGTCAGCCTCATTTCCAAAGGCCCGTGAGTTTAACGTCAGCCTCATTTCCAAAGGCCCGTGAGTTTAACGTCAGCCTCATTTCCAAAGGCCCGTGAGTTTAACGTCAGCCTCATTTCCAAAGGCCCGGTGAGTTTAACGCCAGCCTCATTTCCAAAGGCCCGTGAGTTTAACGCCAGCCTCATTTCCAAAGGCCCGTGAGTTTTACGTCAGCCTCATTTCCAAAGGCCAGGTGAGTTTAACGCCAGCCTCATTTCCAAAGGCCCGGTGAGTTTAACGTCAGCCTCATTTCCAAAGGCCCGTGAGTTTAACGTCAGCCTCATTTCCAAAGGCCTCGTGAGTTTAACGTCAGCCTCATTTCCAAAGGCCCGTGAGTTTAACGTCAGCCTCATTTCCAAAGGCCCGTGAGTTTAACGTCAGCCTCATTTCCAAAGGCCCGGTGAGTTTAACTTCAGCCTCATTTCCAAAGGCCCGGTGAGTTTAACGTCAGCCTCATTTCCAAAGGCCCGGTGAGTTTTACTTCAGCCTCATTTCCAAAGGCCCGGTGAGTTTAACGTCAGCCTCATTTCCAAAGGCCCGGTGAGTTTAACTTCAGCCTCATTTCCAAAGGCCCGGTGAGTTTTACTTCAGCCTCATTTCCAAAGGCCCGGTGAGTTTTACTTCAGCCTCATTTCCAAAGGCCCGGTGAGTTTAACGTCAGCCTCATTTCCAAAGGCCTTAATACAGATCTTCAAATGGCTAGTGTCAGAAGTTTTTCCAGTCTCATTTTCACATGTCTGGTTAATTGTTTCCTCCAGTTTCATTTCCACAGGCCTGGTAAGTAACTGTCATTAGCTGATTTGATCTCTCCTGACTGTCTGTAGTCTTAAAGTATTGAAGCATGTTATTTTCTGTTTCTGACACTAATCATCTGAAGATCTGTATTGATGTGCTTTTTCTGTTTTTCAGGTCATTCAGTATCAGCTGGTGATTGGCGTTTGCTTCCATCTAGATTTTTGCTGACTTCTGAAATGTGTAAGTACTAAATGTTCTTCTAAAAGGAACAACACTTATGTGGTATGTTCAATGTGTTATTGGCATTAAAGTTTTTCTCTAAAATGGTTGTGGTTTAACAGCTCTCTTAAAGGGTCTTTAATTTTGCAGCCTTGTATAAATTATATGTACTGAAGTCTTGTGTGTATTTGTCTTAATGTTAACTATAAAATCTCTGTATTTTAGAGGTCTAGTGAGGGGCCTGGTGAGATTTGATCCAGTTTTTCACAGGCCTGGTAAGTAACTGGCATTGGCTGATTTGATCTCTCCTGATTGTCTGTAGTCTTAAACTATTGATGCATATGATCTGTATTGATGTGCTTTTTCTGTTTTTTCAGGTCATGCATTCAGTATCAGTTGGTGATTGGCGTTTGCTTCCACCTAGATTTCTGACTTCTAAATGGGTAAGTACTAAATGTTCTCCATTATTCACATAGTTTCTTTGACCTTTTAGTAGCATATGTATATGCAGTTCACATTAAAGTTTCACCCGAACACAAACCTGAGAAGTATGCATTTTATGATTGTGCATTCAGACCATGTGTATTGATTGGCTTTACACACTTTAAACTTTTAAAATTGCTTTTAGTTAAGATGGCTCAAATTCATTTTAGTCTGGGACAAGGCTTAAGCCCTGTCTGGGAAACCGGCCCTACTTAAACTAAAGAGCCACTAACAACTTGTTGAATTTCTATTATGAACCACTGTTTGATTTCTGTGTTTGAATTCTTTAGGTTATTTGAGAC
Organism: Beaufortia kweichowensis; assembly: GCA_019155185.1. NCBI lineage: Eukaryota > Metazoa > Chordata > Actinopteri > Cypriniformes > Gastromyzontidae > Beaufortia > Beaufortia kweichowensis. The sequence goes on along the minus strand of CM032808.1, from coordinate 15,439,164 downwards.
TGTCTTGATGTGTCTCACTACAGCTCAGATGACCGTTGTCTGTGAGTATCTTATCTGTTCCCGCAGACTAAATCACACAGACAAAATGTATTGTAAAATGCTTTTTAACTGCATGACTGACTTTGTGTTTTACTAGAGTTTGCCAAACCTGAAAATGCATCACGGACCACAAGTCCAACTTTTGACGTTGATAACATCACTGTCTGCATCATGTCGGTCTACTTCAAGCAAAGATGGATTTCTGCATCTCGTTTCTCACTGCTTTCAGCATTTAAGGTTTTGCAACTTCCCTGTTTTTAAATGTTATCTTAAAGCCTCCATTCAGACAACATGTAGCTTTTTTGTTGACTGAGATTAACTTGTTAACAGGAGCTGTTGTATGGGTTCAACTTGATTCCTTGTCAGTCATGAATTCTGTTCATATGCCACATTGTCCAGTTGTTGGTTGGTTTGTGGCCTTTCACATTGCTCCTTCTTGGTTGGCTTTGATTTAGTAACCTTTCTTACTCTTGGCTATTAGTTTAATACTGTTAAACTAGGAACCCCCACACCTGTTGGATAAGATGTTCTTTATTTGATTTATTTTTAACAAACTTGTCAAGCTTTGGTATCCCCTTCATAAATCTGTCCAGACTCTCAAGCTTTACCCTGCTATGATTAATCGCCCTCATTTCCAAGCCTATGTGTAATTACATTTTACAGTTTCAGTATTTACAGTTTGCTATGCAATTCCACTGAACTTTTGGGGAAAATGTATTTGTTCACAATTGCACATTTTGGTTTTTGCTGTGCTTTAAAATGTATAACTAAAACCTTTTATTTAACCTTTTCTCTCTTGGCTGTTTCCTGTTCATTGTAGGTCCTTTCAATTAAACTAATTTCAAAGCTGATTTAAATGGTTTTCTCTCTGCTAACATCTTGCTCAGATCCACCAATACAAATTCATATGCATGACTATGCTGCTTTGACTTGTGCTTTTTATGCATTTGGGAGGTTATCCATGGGAATTAAAAACTAAAAATATTTGCTTCATTTGCAATGTGCCATTTCTCTTTGCTCTCGTTTCAATCTCTGCATTCTCTTTCTCTGCAACACTAACAGAGTTGTCTTTCATTTACATCAGTGTTGGTGATTCCTAATTTTGGGTTTATTCTGCAGGTTTTGCATGACTTTAAAATAGGCAAACTAGTGCGGATGGAAGAGACTGCATGAGCTCCAGCTTTAGGTTCTGCTTCATGTGACGCTGCTGATACTGACAGACTCTGACATGGGTGAGTTCATGAAAGATGTAGGGAAGTGTTAAGCCCACTTTATACTTCTGCATCAAATTAAGAGAAAATATTTTATGCTGCTTATTTTAATCAACCCAATTATGTTACTTTCCTTTTCTGAAAGACGGACTGACAAAAAAAATCAAGCATGTGACCTACAAACACTAAATGTTTTATTCATAATTTACAAAAATTCATAACGGATTTTGTAGTGCAGATAATTTTATAACCTTTTTAAAGATGGGCTTAAGCTGTACAGTGCTATGTAAACATGGCAAGCACAAGCTAAACTTGAATGACAAAAATGAAACCTTTCTTTATGGCCATAATAAGTAATACTGTGATGTTTAGACCACGGTGTGTTTAAGTGCCGCGCATGTATTTGTTAACCTCTTACAAAGGAAAACTGTCTTTTTTACCATTTAAGCCAACCTTGTGTTTCAGTGAAGAATCCCTCTAATCACAAACTTTGGTCATATTCTGAATAAAAGCTTTAATGATTACTGTTCTTTGTCTGCTTTTACCTTACTAACCTTTCACTCTACCTTACTTACTACCTTAAATTACAACTATAGTTACATCTCTTAAGTAATGGTGTAACAGTGGCCGATTTATAGATGTCTGCTAATGTGCATCTTTTTTTCACCATAAAATGGGAAGTGTACACTAACAGAGTTGTCTTTTATTTACATCAGTGTTGGTGATTCCTAATTTTGAATTTATTCTGCAGGTTTTGCATGACTTTAAATAGGCAAACTAGTGCGGATGGAGATCCAACAATGTCACTGACTGTACTGCGTGTTATTGAAACGGGTGATATTTCAAGAGGTTTTTTCAAATATGTCCCTGTCACTGAATAATAGGATGTTTTATTTCTTTAAAACCCAAAATGTATAGATTTCTGTGAATCAGTCATGAGGTGGATAGTGCATGGTGAATTCCATGTAGACGAAAAGGATCTTTGGCGCCCTCTCCTGGACAATTACGCACAAGAGAAAATGTTCAATTCCGTGTTGAGAATGATTTACTATTAAACACCTTCAAACTATTTGGCCAAATGGAGAAAAATCTATTAAACCGGATAAGCCTACAAACATGAAGTTGTTTATTGAATGCAAGTGAGACTGCAATGCCTTTCAGATCTGTTTAAAGAAAATATTTATGGAATTACAAACCCAAACCTTTTTACGTCGGACACAATGTGATGGGAGGTGGCAGGTCACGTCAATGCATTCCCATGAACTTAAGTTTGGTTTCGGGGCAGAAGTGAAAGTAAAAGCGATTGGCATCTTACAGACCTTGCTGTTCAACACATCTAATCGTTTGTGGTTGATTCTTTATTCTCGTTTGTGCTCATAATGTCTTCAACATCAATCAAACACGAACATAAGAAGTGTGCTCGCTTTAGTAAGTGTCATTTTCTTGTCAATGCTCCAAACAAAATGTGTTTTTGGCAATACTGTTGCTTATAGATGGTGTTTAAAGAAGCAACAACTGATTCACACGTTTCTGTAACATTGCAGATCGAGCGCAAGATGTTCATCGGAGAAGCAAACATCATGTTTCACGGCTTCCATATGGACGTGTGTATGGACGACAGAACCGCTTCGGAGGTGGGAAGAAAGATTCCGGCAATATTCATAAAAGGAGAAATGTTTTATAAGGGATATGAACACCACTTATAATATTATGGATTCACTGTCAATCAGTCGCATCACACAATTAATTGAGTTACATTTCAGTTGTTTGTATCATTTCAACTCTTTTACATACCAATAAATTATAGCAACTCACCACTTGAGGATTAAAATGTCACTGGTGAACAAATAAATGTTTCTAACTGACGTCAGAACTTTTACATTACAGGGAAACAAAAGACTTGCACTGAATGACATTGAAAGTATGTTGCCTGGGCCAACCAGAGCCAAGATCATAATTCATAACATGTTTATCATTCACAGGGAGATGGGGACCGAGATGCAGCAGCCCTTTCAAACCTCTGCCATCAACAGCACTCCAGCCTTACAATCAAGAGGAATCACTAACAAACAGAGGCAAGTTGTAACGCATCCGCTCGTATAAAAAGATTCTTCAAAGTATGAGTACTTCATATCTAACTGACTGCTTTTTGTGTGAATTAGGTGATGATTCAAATTTCAAGAGACACTTGCTGAAAATGATTATAAAGGATCTACAGCCATTAAACACTGTGACAGGATTCCAGAATCTTGCAAGAAGTCTACAGCCATCTTTTGATATTCAGTTAAATGACTCGTGGATCCAATCTGAACTTCAGAGCCTTTACAGGGAAAAAAGAAAGGAAATACAGAATGCAGTCAATGCCGTGAGTGATGTTGTCCTCTCAGCTGAGTTGTGGAGCTCAAATGAGGCGATGTTTTATCTGACTGTATCTTGCCACCTAATTACTGAAAACTGGATGCAGAAATCCTACGTGCTTGATACAGCTCACTTACTCTATAAGCAAACACCAGAATGTGTCCTGGAGCAACTTTTGAGAATTTCAGACGAGTGGAAAGTCACAGAAAAGATCCAAATTGTGGTCACAAATGTTGACGGTATGAAAAAGGTTCATATGAGTGGATGCAGATGGAAATTTATGCCTTGTTTCGTCCATACGCTGGATAAAATGTTCAGAGAAACCATTGAAGATTCTGAGTGGATACTTCTACTAAGAAAATGTCAACAGATAGTTGCATTTTTCCATCAAAACAACAAAGCCTCAGAAAGTCTCCGAAAGCATTGTTCTCTTTTCAAGCTTCAACAGATCAAACTGATTCAGGCCATTGATCTAAAGTGGCTTCCTACACTTCATATGATAAGGAGCATCTTGACGCTGTGGGAAGCCATTTTCAGTGTTTTTGTCGAAAGCCTAGTGGAGGATCTGTGCTTAAACAAAAATGAAAGACAAATATTAAAAGATATTGTAGCCGTACTGGATATTCTGAAGGAGGTTGCAGAAGAAATAGGATGTCGAGAATACAACCCCATATCAAACATCATACCGCTGGTCCACAGACTGAAGGATCAACTAACAAATCTGGGAGAGACGGGGAACGGCATGGCCCAGAAACTGTTTAACCGCTGTGAGTATCATATTGGCAATTTGGCAAAAAATAAGTGGTTCAAAATCAGCACAGCATTGGATCCAAGATACAAAACCAGTTTGCTGTATGACACTGAGGTTAAAACAGAAATCAGCACACTGATCAGTCATGACACCAGAAGTGGAGAATTAATTCTCGAAAAATACTGGAAAATAAGAACAACCGAGAACCCACTTAAATTCTGGAAAACCACAGTTGAGTTTAAACAATTGGCAACAGTTGCTCGCAGGCACCTCACGGTGGTCTCCACTGCAATCCCAATGAAGCGTGTGCCAACTAGAAAAATCACAAGCAATCAACAGGAGAATCTGCTTGGAGCCAACACATCTAAGTATGATGTTGTTTTTGAACACCAACTAACCAGATAATATGGACATTACAATGTGTGTGTAAAAAAATATACATCAAAGGACTTTTTTGTAAAGATAGCAGAAACTCAAGCAGAAAATGTTCAAATGTTCAAATATTTGTCATTGTATGTGGATAGATCGGGTTGAGGTTCAGTGTATTTTATGGAAAAACAAATCATAGAAAAGAAAACTTGAGACTTTTTTTCTTTAGATGTAAATATATAAAGAGATCTAGATATTTATACATGCTATAATAGATGATTGTTTAATTAATGATTATTCTGTATGTTATGGTCATTGTATAAACTTTGTCGTCAGGTCTTGTGATTGATTATTCTCCTGTTTTTGGTTTAATGGCACCCTTCTCCACTATTGTATCTTTGCAACTGAAATTGATGCATTTTACATCTGAGCTGCAACATAAAAAAATTAATAGTGAAGAAAACAAATTGTCCTTATATTTCTTCTTGAAGTCCTAAACATTTACTTCTCTTCAAAAAAAAGTGTTAAAGTGTTTCCTCTTCAAAGATTTTTTTCATCTACTTTTTTTCTCTTAAATAATTTTTTTCATCTTCACATTTATTTTATTTTCAAAAACAGTTTTTTTCATCTTCAAAATTTTTTTTCCTCTTCAAACAATTTCTTCACAAATGTTTTACTCTTCGAGGGTCCACACAAGATTTTTTTTTGCTTGCCAAAGCTAACAAAAAAAAGTGCAGTTGTTAAACATTACAAGAAGTAATTGAAGAAGAAGAAATGATTTATTAAACTATATATAAAGAGGAAAATCTATAGGAATTTTTTTTGGGAGTTTTACTTTTTAAAACTCCATGTCTTAAATTATTGGTGGAAAGAAAAGTTGTACTTAAACAAGAAGATACACATTTTTAATGAAAACCAATCATTTTAAACGAAAAAAATATTTTAATTGTCCTTATATTCCCTGCTGGAAATGTCTTTCCTCTTTAAAAAATTTTTAATCTTCACCTTTTTTTCATCTTGAAAAAATTTTTTTTTTTGAAGAAAATATTTTTGATCTTCAATAGTTTTCTCTTAATGTTTTTTTTTCGAAAGATGAAAAAATGTTTAATCTTCACTTTTTTTTCGTCTTCAAATTCAATAAAATATTTTTTGAAGAAAAACTCTTGAAGAGAAAAAAAGTTTTGAAGATGAAAAAAATTCAAAGATGAAATAAAATTAAAGATGAATTTTTTTTTTTAAAGAGGAAAGACATTTCCAGGAGGGTATATAAGGACAATAAAAAATTGTATGTCTTAAATCATTGGTGGAAAGAAAAGTTGTACTTAAACAAGAAGATACAAATTTTTAATGAAAACCAGGATAACATAACGAAAAAAAAAATATTTATTTTATTTGTCCTTATATTCCCTGCTGGAAATGTCTTTCCTCTTTAAAAAATTTTTAATCTTCACCTTTTTTCCATCTTGAAAAAATATTTTTTGAAGAAAATATTTTTGATCTTCAATAGTTTTCTCTTAATTTTTTTTCGAAAGATGAAAAAATGTTTAATCTTCACTTTTTTCATTTTCAAATTAAAAAAAATTTTTTGGAAGAAAAACTTGAAGAGAAAAACATTTTTTGAAGATGAAAAAAAATTCAAAGATGAAAAAAATCGAAGATAAAAAATTTTTTTAAAGAGGAAAGACATTTCCAGGAGGGTATATGTCTTAAATTATTGGTGGAAAGAAAAGTTACTTAAACAAGAAGATACAAATTTTTCATGACAACCGGGATAACATAGGAAACTAAATGGTGTGCTAGAAGCTTTGCAGAGCTGAATTGTCTATATTTTACACTATTGTTTTCTCTTAAACAAATTTTTTCCTCTTCAAAGATTTGTTTTTATCTTTGAAAAAAATTTAATCTTCACATTTTTTTAATCTTAAAAAATGTTTACTTCAAAAAAAAAATTTGTTTTTCTATTCACATTTTTCTCACCAGGAGTCCACACAAGAGAAGCTTTTTTGTTTGCCAGGTAACAAACTATTGTTAGACCGACAAAACTAAAAAATAAGTGCAGTTGTTAAACATGACAACAAATGCCACATCAAACGAAATAAGGATTTATTGAACTATATATAAAGAGGAAAAACATTGCAGGCACAAGATTTCATTCGTATTGATAGTGACATCTGGTGGTTAAGATTGGCACTACATGCTAATTGCGTGCTAAAAACATTCTCCTGTGGGGACTCTTAAAGAGAAACAATTTTTGAGGATGAAAAAAAAGTTGACAATGAAAAAAATATTTGAAAATGAAAAAAAAATTGAAGATTAAAAACTTAAAGATGAAAAACTTTTTTATTTCTGAAGAGAAAAAAATCTTTAGGACTTTAGGCTCCAAGAAGGAATATAAGGACATTTTTTTTTTCAGCAGAGTCAAATAAATTTCCCATTGAAATTGAAAACATTGTCATGTCACTGTCAGCTGTCATTGTAGTATAATCATTGACCACAAGATGGCGACTGTTGTGGCCAGGTTTCATTTAAATACCAAATGAATAAACTCCACGTCTTAATCCACTGGTGGAAAGAAATGTTGTGCTTAAACAAGAACAAGAAAAATTTTATGAACACCGGGATAACATTCACACTATTCACACTATTTTCCTCTTCAAATTTTTTCCTCTAAAAATTGCTTTTTTATCTTTTTTATTAATGTTTTTATCTTTGAAAAAAATATGAAGATGAAAATATTTTTTGAAGATGACATTTTTTTTTAATTTTCAAAAATGTTTTTTTCCAAAAATGTTTTTCATCTTTAAAAGTTTTTTCTCTTCAAGATTCCACACAGAAGTTTTTTGTTTGCCAGCTAACAATTAGCAAACATCACTTTATTGTTACTAAAAAATAAGTGCAGTTGTTAAACATGACAAAAAATGCCATATAAAACAAAATAAGGATTTATTAAAATATATATAAAGAGGAAAAACATTGCAGGCACAAGATTTCATTCTTATGACACCTGGTGGTTTCTTTTTTTTTAATCTTCACCTTTTTTTCATCTTGAAAAAATATTTTTTGAAGAAAATATTTTTGATCTTCAATAGTTTTCTCTTAAAATCTTTTTCGAAAGATGAAAAAATGTTTAATCTTCACTTTTTTTCATCTTCAAATTCAAAAAATATTTTTTGAAGAAAAACTCTTTAAGACAAAAAAATTTGAAGATGGAAAAAAAATCGAAGATAAAAATTTTTTAAAGAGGAAAGACATTTCCAGGAGGGTATATAAGGACAATTAAAAAAAAATGTGTGTCTTAAATCATTGGTGGAAAGAAAAGTTGTACTTAAACAAGAAGATACAAATTTTTCATGACAACCGGGATAACATAGGAAACTAAATGGTGTGCTAGAAGTGTTGCAGAGCTGAATTGTCTATATTTTACACTATTGTTTTCTCTTAAACAAATTTTTTCCTCTTCAAAGATTTGTTTTATCTTTAAAAAAATGTGAAGATTAAATTTTTTTCGGTCTTAAAAAATGTTTCTTCAAAAAAAATAATTTGTTTTTCTATTCACATTTTTCTCAATATTCATTGAGTCCATTGAACTATGTAGAAAGAGAGAAGCTTTTTTGTTTGCCAGGTAACAAACTATTGTTAGACCGACAAAACTAAAAAATAAGTGCAGTTAAAGAATTAAAAAAAAATTAAAGATGAAAAACTTTTTTATTTCTGAAGAGAAAAAAATTCAAGAGAAAAAATCTTTAGGACTTTAAACTCCAAGAAGGAATATAAGGACATTTTTTTTTCAGCAGAGTCAAATAAATTTCCCATTGAAATTGAAAACATTGTCATGTCACTGTCAGCTGTCATTGTAGTATAATCATTGACCACAAGATGGCGACTGTTGTGGCCAGGTTTCATTTAAATACCAAATGAATAAACTCCATGTCTTAATCCACTGGTGGAAAGAAATGTTGTACTTAAACAAGAACAGGAAAAATTTTATGAACACCGGGATAACATTCACACTATTCACACTATTTTTCCTCTTCAAATTTTTTCCTCTAAAAATTGCTTTTTTATTAATGTTTTTTATCTTTGAAAAAAATGTGAAGATGAAAATATTTTTTGAAGATGACATTTTTTTTTTATTTTCAAAAATGTTTTCTTAAAAAAAAAAAATGTAATCTTCAAGTTTTTTCTCTTCAAGATTCCACACAGAAGTTTTTTGTTTGCCAGCTAACAATTAGCAAACATCACTTTATTGTTAGACCGACAAAACTAAAAAATAAGTGCAGTTGTTAAACATGACAACAAATGCCACATCAAACGAAATAAGGATTTATTGAACTATATATAAAGAGGAAAAACATTGAAGGCACAAGATTTCATTCGTATGACACCTGGTGGTTAAGATTGGCACTACATGCTAATTGTTAGCTAAAAAAAATCTTTTGGGGACTCTTAGAGAACTTCTTTTTTTAAGACAAAAAAGATTTAAAAAGTTTTTTTTTTGAAGACTACAAGCTTTGCAGAGATGAATTTACATTTTACAAAGTCTATCCCTAACATATTTTTTGAGTGAGATTGCTGAAATAAGATTTAATGCCTGAGGATATTAATTAAGTAACAGCTTATAAATTCAGAGCACTGATGAAATAAAACATGAACAAACTTGTTTTTTTTACCTTGAAATGATTCTCATTGACAGCTGTGAACGCCGGTATAAATTACAGTCCTCTGATGAAGTTTATCAGTTTTCTGTTTTATTGAAAAATATAACTGTTATTTAGCAGGAGAAAAAGTGAGGCAGGTCATTATGTATATTATATCAATACAAAACAATACAGATGAAAGAACAGAAAGAGCAAAATGATCAAATACATGTAATTAAAGAAATAGTTTTATGCTGTTGTTAGGTGAAACTTTAGTGTTTTTATTATTTCCTGTAAGAACTGGAAATTCAGTTCAACAGCAGATGATTCTATTACAGATTTGATGTTATAAATTATCATACTACCGTGGTCTTAATAAAAGCAAATAAACTGTACAAATTAATTTTGCCCCTGTAAGCACAGACACTAATAATGACTTGAAGAAGACTTGTAGATGAAGACGTGATGCTCTCCAACACTAAAGCATCCAGCTCATTTTCATTCTCACAAACTGAGATCCGAGCATCAGGCCATCTTCAACAGCCTTGCGTGCAGCATGATATCCTCGAGACCACTTCCTTAACCCATAAAAGAAACAAAAATAAAAGGGCAACAAAAAAAAAGAAGAATTGGCACATTTTTTGTTTGTAGTCTCAGACAAAATGGCACGATTCTGCATTTCAGCTGGATAAGGCAAGACACCAGTGACCTATTTTCAAACTCTATAACACCCAACCATAAAAAAACACTGCAAGAAACTCAAGTCAAGCTTTCACTTTTCTCAACCGTATCATACTTGTTCCTCTGTACACACATGCTGATTTCACAAACCAATACAAACACTGACACAGATGAGAGCTAATGATGTCACCACGAAAGGCCACAGAATAACGCTTGTATAATACAAAATAAAGTCTTAGATCTATAATAGTTTTGTACCATAGACGCCTACTACGTAGGAGGATAATTGGTTGTCTCTTTTGGGAGATGAAACTCCTAGTGTGCTTGTAATGCCAGATTACATGACCGACACAGATGACTGAACAATAATGTTCATCAAAAGATTCAAATATACAGTAAACGGAACATGATGTACATATATCAAGAGTGGAATGCTTTTAAATCATCTCGCAAAACTGAAAGTCACTTTAAAGTCACATGATTCTCAAGTGCATAATACACAGTTAATACTTGGTTTCTCGGAAATTAGCTAACGATGATGAGGATTTCTGATGCGTTTCATATTAGAAAAATAAAAGCCTCATATAGTGCTAATATTTTTCTTTGGTAGTTTGTGAATGTCTTATTAAAGAAGAACTTTAACTACTGGTGAAATGTGTCATTTCTGCTTCACTAATGGGACCAAACATAATTATTAAAATAAATAATGTTTCAAGTTTTCCCCATTGGTTGGATGAACAGGTAAACTTACATCATTGGTTGAGACTAACGTCAGATTGCAATTTGGTGCCATTAGTGGTGCAGAAATTATATACTTCAACTTTAAAGAACAGTCCAAATCCAGATGTAATTCTGTTTCTGCTGTTAATGAATACAGTATTATCATCTACTAAAAATCTATTACAGCTGTTGATCCCTTCAAAACCAAATTACGCAATACAAAGAATTACAAGCAGAAAATCCTCCAGAGGTCCTTGTGCTGATGAGAACTATTTGGAGATTGTGGCACATACTATTATATCTGTGAACCGATATAACAATCATCAAATAACACTTCTACACAAACCACCTTTTAATCTCTTTTAGACTGACAAGAAGCCATTCAGTCCAACAAGTCTCAATCCACCGATTATTTCTGCTGCATCCAAATAATGCGACATCCCTGTTGCAATGCTTTTGGTTTACGGATGACATCAATCTGGTCTCCACGACCAAGAATTACATGTGACCTGACAGGAAATCCTCAGACACACACACAAAACACATGACAAAGTCATGATCTACAGCATAAACGATCACAAGACATTTCATTATTCACATCAATACAGGTTTGACAAAATTGTGAATGAATATATTTTTTTGGATGAAATTCAATAATAATCCTCATCATTTACATCATGTTCCAAATCTATGACTTTCTTTTTCCACAGAGCACAAGATTTTGCAGTTTGGCAGAATTGGTGGGTGACTGTCCACATTTAATTTCAATGCAGCATTAACATTATTTTAAGACGGTTCCCTCTTGTTGAGAAAATGATTGCAGAGTTAAAAATAAGAAAACTTAAGACTGTTGGTGTAAGTATAGAAGAATTTCCAGAGTCTCAAGACATAAGCAAGAACATCGTCTGATGCTCATCTGAGAATAGGAGGTTTGGTTGAGAAAATGATTGCAGGAGGTTTGGTTGCAAACATATCTCTCAGTGATCAACACTGGAATTCATTAATGATACTCACGGGACACTATTTGCCATTTTAAATGCAATTCCTGTCCCACAGCAAACAGGCAAACAAACACGCAAGCACATTCTTCTGACAGCGGTGGCCGCTCTGGTGAAAATCACTAGTAACAAAAGAGTTTGTGTACCTGAAATAGAACTTGTAGTGGAAAAAATAACATATTGAGAGTTTTAGGCTAGCTAGGGCAAAAACATACGTCATCCCTTTCATCTCCAAAATAAAAACAGTGCTAGCTTGTACATCCACCAATTGAAACGGACCCGTCCTCTCGGCACGTTAACAAGTTAACTTTACACCCTAATTTCATCGTCATCCTCCTCGTCATCCATGTAGGAGAAGTCCCTGTCATCTACAACTCTGGGTGAGTTGTACTTCATCATGTTGTCCTCGTATAGGTGGTTGTTGTGGGCTTTTTCATCCAGCACGATGGACCCCGAGCTGGACACGGAACAGCTGTCTAGATGTTGATGGTTTCTGGTAATGATCTCTGGAGTGTAAGGATTGGTGGCAGGTTTCAGACGCGGAGGTCGGATTGGTGGAAGAGGCTCTTCTTCTTCCTCCTCGTTGGGTGGGCTCTGGGGGCTCTTTCCCTCTTCAAACCCGAGGTCGTCCTCTTCCCAACCCTTCTTCTCCATGACGCTCAGGATGTCCCCCAGCATGGAGGGACCCAAATCAATGTGGAAAGACATGATGGACTCTGCGTGTTTCATGCCTCCCATATACGGAACAGACGGACGCAAGTCGGTGAGCTCACCGAAGCTCTTTTCGTCCAGCTCCAGGTCCGAAGCGAGGGGCGCTGTAGCACCATTTAACGGCTTTCTATCATCGTCTTGAAGTTGCTTCAGAGGACTTGATGACACACTCTTGGGAAGGTGGACTCCAGCACTGCTGTCAACATCGTCATTGTTCAGATACGGCAACGAGATGGCGTTTTTCACATAACTTGGTGAGCCACCAGGAGGAGCCAGTTTGGATTTGTCAGGTTTGTCTCGATTGACGGACTGCGAGCGCTTGCTGCTCCTGAACGTTCGGGACAGAAGACTCTGTTTGGGCGAGTTCTGCTGCACCTCCGGCTCCTTGGGTGGCTCTCCGGAGCGTGTGCTAAGAAACGACGTGTCCCCGAATGCGTCGCCTCCTCGACCTACGTGCATAGTGTGGCGGAAATCTCCCAGAGGCGCGCTGATCATCTCTGCGGTCAGGTCGATGCGAGATCTCCGCTTTGACTGGGAGGACGTGGACACGAGCTGTTTCAGAATAGGCATGATGACGTTTCTTAAACTCTGACACCGAATACAAGAATAAGTCTTTTGTTTCTTAACAATAGATTAATCTTTTCTTCAAGCTGTGTTTATCCAGGACAGAAGTCAGGATGAAAACACCTTCAAGTATGTAGGACTCATCGCCATTTTAAGCCAAGATGTGCAACAGTATCAGCAAACTGGGGAAGAGAAAAAACACAATGTTAAGACAAAGACAAACAAATATTGTTTTAAGAATATCAAACAACATTTTGAACCTTTATAAGGGAATCTATTACAAACTGAAATACTAAGAAATTATAGGACTTTGGAAACTTTAACAGTGTGAGTCATGTCAATGAGATCACAAGCTAAATTTATACTCACTGTCATGATGGGAATCTTAAAGCACTAGGAGAAAAATAATGTCAACAAAAAGCATTTCAACACAAAGTCCACATCATGTTACAAAAAAAAGATGAGAAAAGGAATTTCTCTTGACACTCCATCCCATTTCCCATAACCCTTTTATTGTTTTTGGATAGGGAAGTGCCGTGTCGATTGGGTGACACGTTGCACAACTGCGTGAATTTATGTTACTGAGAGGTTTACTTTAGCATGAACACACAATCACTTAAAGCAAAGCTTTGTGTTTCCAACGTGACTTACTATAAACTTTTGAACCATCTGTTTACTCAGCGGTTGAATCTGGAATCACGCCACACAAGTTCCACACCAAATTCTAGGGCCTAAGATTGACTTTCAGTGTGAAAACTTTTATAGACGGTCAGTGGTGTAAGACTTATTGAAAGTTGCTTTTTTTGCATAAAGATCACACAGGATTCTCTCCTTTAAACTGATGTTCACAAGAAAACAAACTGTGATTGAAAACCAATAAAAGGGACACCACAAACCCTTTCTTTTAAAATCTATATTCGTTTTGTGATTACATAACTGAGCTCAGGGAATTCTGGGATAAAGAAGCTGGCGAGGGTTGTATTTCTCCTTTAAATTCAGACTCTTACGTCATCAGGAAATCTCGACCTCACTGTTCTGCAGCAGCTGTGCAAGATATTATTTCCAGACCTAGTGCTTTTCTTTTTCCATCTTTCTTGCATCTCTTATTTTTCTTTGTTTTATCTATTCATTCCCTCTTAGAGCCACATACCGAGTCGTCCTGCAAGACTAATGACAGCTGTATCATCTTTTTGTAGTGTCGCCACGGAGGGTATGAAAACAATGAGAAAGTGAAAGAAAGAGAAGCTTCGGGATTCAAGTGCTCAGAGTTCACAGCAAACCGCTTGATCCCCGGCCGGCCGCTGTGATTTATGGTTTAATAATCGGATTATCTGGTTTCTTACTCCGCGGAGGCCTCTTAGCTTCGACCGACCACCAACAGCAAACAAAAGACCCTGGAGACTCATCAAATGATTCATTTAAACAAACCAAGATCACAGATGTGATATCATCTGTAAAACAAACACGTATAAAAGAGACTCAACTGAATTCCTCGTAACTGAGGTGAAAATATATCAACAAAGTCCTTGTTGCCGTCTAGACGTCTGTCTGTAATTCTCCATGTTTTTAAACATGACTTCACGGCTGCCCTCGGTTTGCGTGCATGACATCAGGGTGAATGAGATCCAGGCAACAACCCTCCAAAAGATACGTCACCCCACCAAAACATTTGCATCTCTGACAACAAAAGCCCATTGAGGTCAGAAGTGACTGTAGCTGTGAGAACAGAAGGGGTTTTGATAAATGATAAGCTCATCACTCCAGTCAAAATCTATATATCAGATATATGGGATCCATATATATATATATATATATATATATATATATATATATATATGAGTCCCTGCGGGGGATTCAGCTCTGCCCGCTGACAGGTTGACCTCATTGTTAAATCACAGCGTAATCGTTCTACTCCATTTTGCCCAGAAAGATGCTTTGTATGTGTGTACGATTTTAAAGAGATAGAGAGAGACAGAGAGACAGAGAGGGAGAGAGAGAGAGAGAGAGAGAGGAGAGACGGAGGAGGAGAGAGGGAGAGAGAGAGAGAGAGAGAGACAGAGAGAGAGAGAGAGGAGAGAGAGAGAGAGAGAGAGAGAGACAGAGAGATGGATGGATACATAGAATTTTCAATTTTTGCTATCATTTTTATTTTAAAAACCACTAATTACTAACTCAAGAGAGAGAGAGAGAGCCAGACGAGAGAGAGAGATATCAGAGAGAGAGATGAGAGAGAGATCAGAGAGCATCTATACATGCTTCATTAACATTTCAGAGTAATTTACAGCATGACATTTGTGTTAAGCATCATTACACATCAGTCTAAAAACTCAACAGCCATTGAGAAACTCAATACATAGAATTTATATATATATTGCATAATTTTGCATCTCTCTCTCTCTCTGGGCTGGAAGTAGACGATGACCAGGACGAAACCAGCAGCTCACCAGAGACTCACAAATTCACAACCGCACACACTGTTGTGTTCAGACTCAGTGAGGGTCTAACCGCACATCTGCAGGGCCGCGTTTCAACAGAACCCCAGACTGTCACAGACTCTCAGGAGACCGGCTCTCATGTCAACATTCCTAAGCTAAAAACACACACGTACACACTTACACAAAAACACATCTCACACGGCAGGAGGCTGTTACAGCAACAACTATAGAAAAACAAGCGACAGACTGTGGTTTAAAAATTCTAATAAAAAAGTATGTAGCTACTAAACACATTTATATTATACACATATTTATGTGCTCGAGTCGCTTATGATGTCACAATCTCTTGCGTAAGGATGCTCATGCAAAACACATGGAAGGACGTCAGATGAGCAAATGAAACATCAGCTGTCACTTAACATTACAGCGCTATTTATAGACCCGTTTAATCTTTTAAACAAGACTATGACTTATTAAACAGACTGCCACTGTACTGAGATCACAACAAATCTCCCATAAAGAAGCACTGCTTTAAATATTTTGATGTGCAGTTTGACTGTATTTAAAATAAAATCTCAGTTAATGTCCTTTTCCTTTTTACAACATAAAATGTTACTGGTGCAATTGTTAATTTTAAATGACATTGTGTCGTTTTATAATAGGCATTCAAGCATAATTCACAAAAGAAATATATTTTAAAAAAGTAATTCTTATTGCTAAAGTGCATTGATCCAAAAGGTAAGAGGAGAGATGTTAATATTCATTAAAGAAAACGGTAACACAATAAAGATTTGTCCGTGTGAAACGGCTCATTGAAGAGCTTTTCTAGATCCATAACGTCTATAAAAGAAGATTGTTCATTGAGATGTAGGGCAGCATGATTGATCCATTTGTCTAACACGACACCCTTGATAATCTCTCTAAGTACTTTACATCCCTTTACGAGTCTTCATTTTAAAATTAAGCCGAGGGCTCGCAGGTGCCAACAGTACAAATAACACTGATAATTCTTGTCTGTTTGGCACGCCGTTCCCCATATTAAACAGCTATCGCAGTCATGAAATTTAGGAAGAGATGCTAAACACAATCCAGACGTCCTGCGGGATTGTCACACTACAGCATGAAATTCCTGACAAATCATTCATTCCGAGCGTCGATGTTATCTGTCAAATAACAATTATATTGTGATGTATTTTCAAAGTGCGTATGCAAAAACGTAAAATATTTTAATTTCAGTGTCGGTTTACTTACATTGTTCTCAAATGAGGCGACGGCAGAAATTGTGTGGTTTATTTACACAGGATAATGTATGTTTCGTATGTACAGCATGCTTGTAACCTCAAGCATTAGCTAACAACATGTTTTCAAAGACCTAAATGGTTTAGAAAGACTACTACACAACAAAAGCCTGGGTTACTTTTAACCCATGATTGGGTTAAAAAAGGGACAAACCCAACCGTTGGATTAAAGTAACCTAGAAAATATTTGACCAAACCATAGGTCAAAACATCACAGCGTCTTGGGCTAAAACAACTACTTATTTATAACCCAACGGTTGGTTTGACCCAACCATGAGTTAAAAATAACCCAACATTTTTTTGAGTGTATGGCACAAATCTATAAGTCCACAACTTTTCTCACCTATTTAATTTACACAACACTATATCTGTCGGCATCTAATGAAACCAATAATATAACAGCTGTCAACTACTGAGCTGGAGAGTATAAATCACATGAAAAAAGAAATCAATAAACCCCACTAATGGATTCTTTATCACTATTTAGTTTGAATAAAAATAGTGTTCTTTAAAAATCTATTAAGAATAACAATTGCTAACCTTCCTTCAGAATATTTCAAAGCTCACCTTTACAGGTGCTACATGAATCAATCAGCATTTATCAACCATCCATCCTATAATTAAAATATTTCATTTACTTGGAAATAGAAAAGTTAATAAGCACGTTCAAACACACATTTACAGGAACTGGTTACAGCATAAAAGAGTTGTGTGATGTTTAAATGTCTCCGTCAGCTTGTTATTATTGACTACAGTTACAACCTGTTTTACCTGTTAACCTCCCAGCGGGACTGAGACCTCCTACACAAACACATACAGAACTGACAAACGGACACTCAAGTGTGTGTTACACAAACACGTGTTTGTCTGTATGATCAAGACACCATCCTGCAATTTTTACTTTTAAGCAAATTTACACTGTACACGTGTTTACCAGAATAACAAATCTGGATGGAAGGTAACTTAATCGCTTTATTCAGCACTAAAGATTAACACCAAAGTTACACAAAAATGCACATTTAGTATCACAAGAACTGCAGACTTGCATGAGTTGGCCAAGCATTCAAGTCTGCACTTGTGTTTGTGTTTCGGGCCTGAGGCTCAACTTTACAATGACCTTGGATTTATAGAGTTTCTGGGGTTTTTCATTGGAAAAGTGCCACGATGATCTAAAATAACAACTTGAAAATATGGAAGTCAGATAGTGGATGAGATACAAATGACCTATACACATGTTAACAGACTAGAGAAACACAAATAAACACCCGCACAACAGAACTAAGAGTATTAATATTATTATTGTTGAAGTTTCTCTCGGCTCGGCCCTGACAGGATATTATGTGTTAGATTAGAGTTCAGCCGCCAGCGGGGTAAACAGATATAATGTTTGTGTGTGTTTCTCTGCCAAACATGCTGAAGCTAACCACAGGGATTACACACTGAAATCTGGAAAAACACTAAAAATTGGGTTTGAACCAACTTTACACACACATCCTTTAGCTTTTTTATAGAGCGGGTTAACTGTCTAGCCAAGAAATAATTCAATTTAGCAATGTTTAAATAGTTTCTGCAAACTCAGACTGTAAGACAGGCATGAAAGCCGGCATAACTGCTCTCATATCTTACAGGAATAATTGTGCTTTTAACCATCCGTTACCTTCTCCAAGGTCAAAGTTTCAGCTCTGTAATCATACCGTATAAACAAAAGAACGTGGCCCTACTAATCCAGCAGATGATTAACTTTCCACATCCTTTCCACCGCACATTCCTACAGTTTTCTGTTGCCAGAAGCCCCCGAGTTACGATCCGGCCAACAATCATCTCGCAGCTGCGTTATTTTGCATACAAACAGAAACTCCAAACCCGGCTAAAAAAATAATGCAAATTTTTTGATAATTTAGTCCTCTGGATTGGCTTAGCTGTTCGGATCTGGCTCGTAACATTAACACTTTTCCAAACATTCAGGTATACAGTAGTACGCATCTATCTATAGCTGTAGCAAAACTACAATTTATGAATCACTTTGTGTATTGATGTGTACAGAATGAGTCATTGATAGAGAAAGCAAATGTTGTCTTAAAACAACCTCCAGTACAGGTGAACCAAACACAGGTCGAACGGCATTTTTGAGGGCTGCGTTCATGCAATAACATGGCTCTAATTTACAACTTTTAGTTTCACCTTCAGGAATTCCCCATCAGAGTCAAAAGGACACATGAGCACCTTGTGAAACACAAAGTTGCACCATTCAATGATTAATGATTCTTTTTGCAAAAACACATGACATTTTACATTTAAACTACCTAACAACAGTCACAAAGACAATTTTGGGTGTATTTCACTAAAACCCTGGTAGTACTGTGGTCACATATATAACAAATCTATTTAATAATGTCTCTAGAAAAAGATGTTTTCACAGTCTTTTTTTGCACATAAAATTAAAATAAACAAACAGCTGTAAAAATAACTATATATAATTTTTATTATTCTTTCAGGACTAGTAATTGACAGCCTAAAAAATAACCCTAAACCAAAAATCAACATCATTTAAATATAAAGATTGATTAACTACCAGAGTTTAAAATGGGAAGCATGAGCTCCATCAACAGCGACCCAATGTCTGAGTTTACTGGAGCATGACTGACCCTCGCTGCACACGCCCAGCTGTCTGTCCACAAAGACATTAAAACCATGAAACCAAAGTTACGGCATTCACAAAAGACTTAAATAAACAAGAATCAAGAAAACTGAGAGAACTGATTTGAAGCATGACACAAATACAGGGTGGAGAAATGTACCTAATCCACTCATTAACTGTGAATAGACTTCAATAAACAAATCTTTCATCATTAAAGCTGTAATCGTTTGCTCATTTCATAGAGATCTGCTTACTCTGTAGATGACTCTTCTTACAATACTCTGTTAGTCACTGTGAAAGATTCATATGGGCTCTATCGCAGGTGAGGTGATGAAGAGATGAGCATTCTGATGATTAAACATGATATTTTCCTCTAAAACATGTGGAAGATATGTTACTGGCATATGAATCCAGTCCAGATCTGTGGGTTACTTTGAGGATAATGATGCTGAGTGACAGGGGGGCATATGTTCTCTATGGATCTATAAGGATATTGGATTACTCATGTGAAGCCACAAGCATCTAGAATGAAAATTAACCCAGATGGAGAAAAGAAATTCCTCCTTTTCTCTTTTCATATGCTTCAGGGGAGACCACCTGTTACTCAATAGAGAGAGAGAGAGAGAGAGAGAGAGAGAGAGAGAGAGAGAGAGAGAGAGAGAGAGAGAATTGATTAGATGCATCATTTAATTTAATTACAATAATTAATTTATTTAATTATTTATTTTACTTATTCATCAAAGCAGAAATTTTAGGTCACATTAATGTAGCAGATGCTTTTATCCTTCACTGACTAACTAAGCAATACAAAATGTCACAGGTAAATGAAAGTTAAATAAATACCCCAAAATAAAAAATCTTTCATCATTTATTCACCCCCATGTCATTTCAAACCTGTATGACTTTTGCTCTTCCACAGAAAGCAAAAAGAAGTTATTTTGAAGAATGTTGGTAACCAAACAACATTGACTTCCACTGTATCAACAAAACCACTGAGACATTTAAACAATCTTCTTTTGTGTTCCACAGAAGAATAAGTCATATACAGATGATGAATGACATGAGGTTGAATAAATGATGACTGTATTTTTATTTTTGGATGAACTATCCCTTTTAAAGACTGGAGCACACTGGAGCCCTTGAAATGCGATTAAGATGCATAAAATACGGCTGGATTAGTTTTTTGGTTGTGGCAGGTGTTAAAAATGATACTTGGATATTTAGACTTACACAGAAACAGGAAAGTCAAGTCAAAGGCCATTTTATCAGAGAGTGATGTCACTATAGGAATGTGTGAGTCAACCCAAAGAAAATAACCTGCCATCCACTATACAATCACAGTGACTTAAACTGGTTTTGAACATCATAATTACAATGATTTTGTCATTCCAAAGAGAAGACAAAAGAAAGTAAACAACAATGTCCACCAGATGTACATCTGAAACCTGGCAGTCAACCAATGTCATCATCAATAAACCAAAAAAGTTACTAAAGCTCAAAGCTTTCTTACCACAAAGTCAAGATTTATGAATCCTTTACTTGGAAAATCCGTTCATCAATAATTTTACTAGAAGATGGCAAACATTGCTTCTTCTGTCATTCGGTTATTAAAACATAAAGCTATACTGGTTAAGAAAAAGTTTAAGGAGGTCATAAGACCAAACTGGTCTTCTTGGAAGAACTGGCTCACTGCCTAGTATAAGCGGATGTCAACCTGAAGTCCAGCTGAAGGTATGAGAGGAATACGCCTCTCTGCATCTAGAATGACAAATTCCAGAGGCCTCAGCTGGGTCTGAAACAGGAACCTGGACTCGTCTTATTCGACTTCAGGCCAGGAGACCATGCAAAAACATTGACTTCTGGCGAGATGTTCATCTGTGGTTAAAATAGTTTTATTTTCCCTTGTGTTCTGATATGAATATAATCCATGCAAGTTTTTCCCCAAGTTCAAAGACTTCTAAATAAAAACTGGGAATGTCTCACAAGTGCTTCCGGTCATTGTGTTGTGCTCCTTAAGATGCTTTCAAACACCATAATATTTTTAAAAAATTATTGCTATTCTTTTAATCTTACGTTAAGTGAAACAGGTTTTATTGTACAACCACTGAGAATAATATGTCTTGTAGCTTAATCTTTAACATAATGTATTCCTTTAAAAGAAAAGTTAATCCAAATATGAAAATTCTGTCAATATTTACTCTTGCTCCAAAACATTTGCTGTAATCTTTTCTGAAGAATTATTATACAGGTCCTTGTCGACAGATCAAGATAGACATACTCATATTATAATATACACATATGCATTGTGTGCTATGCATACAATAACATGTAAAATTACAATCTATGAATATTTTACTTCAACATGGCAAAAATGAATCCATGTAATAATCTGCCACTGATGAACTTCTGCAAGACTGTATTTCAAAGTGCACCATCATCTGTACACTACACCACAAGAATAAACACTTTCTGACCTTATCACAATGATCTTTTGTGTTTGTTATTAGCACATTGTCATTGTGATTATTATGATTAATTAATCATGCTTGACAGAAATTACAATATGATTAATCATGCAGCTCTAGTATATATGTGTACAGTATATGCGTGTGTATATATAGTGTGTACTATATATACACTATATACGTTATGTTTTAAGAATCTTTTGCAGATTGTTTCCATATGAAAGTTCTTAGAAACCAGTCTGTCAAGGTCCGTAAAGAACCATAAAAGTCATGAACTTTCATATGGAAAATATCAGCAAAGATTTTTTCAAATACATCCACATATTGATTTGGAACACTAAAGTTGAAAACAAACTCAACATTGACACAAAAGCTGCAAACATCTTCTACACAATTAAACTAACAGGGAGATTTATTATAAAGAATGTGCAGGATTAACTAACCACAATTACTAACAACACACACAATGACTCGCATGCTAAATTTAGCAAGGTTATGTTTTCATGAACGTAAGTTTCTTTGAGCATGGACATTTTGACCTCCCTTAGATCCTGTTTCGACAGCCGGCTGATTACATCGGGGGGGTGTGATACCGCCTGTGAAGAGCGAATGACTCGTGTTGCTGAGTCACTAAAAGACAGAGTCATCGTGGTGTTCCTGCACTAATATAAGGATTGCTAATGTGTGAGTCTGTGTCTTCCCCTTCTAACACACAAACACACACACTTTACTGCAAACGCTGAATCATATCTGCAGCACTGCACGGGCGGGAATCCAGCGCTATTACTACACACACACACACAATACACAAACACTTCAGCTGTACAGACATACTCAATCTTCAGCTTTACACACACAAGACGTACAAGACCTTTTACTTTCTCAATACTGGTGTCTGGATTCATCAATCATTACCAAAAATGTTATCTTTAACATTTTGCTCCAAACTACTTTCTTTTTCTGCAGATGTCATTGAGGCCTCGCTGAAGAGTGTTAAATGTAAATGTCGAAGTGTAAATGTCCAACATAAGACTCAAAGTTTAAATAATCTTCAAGAAAAAAGGTAAAGCCATGGGAAAATGTGAAGATGAAATGGAGTTGGAAGAAAATTGAGAAGGGCGCAAATGTCCATAAAAATATGTTTTTATCAATGATTTTCATCATATCGATAGGTGGTTTAAATACTCATGTGAGGTCACCCAAAGTTGTAAAGCATTTTTCTACATTTAAAGTGATATTTTACACAGTCAAGTAAAGTGCTGTTTCCTCATATTTCTCCAAAATTAAAAAAGTCATCCCTTTTCATCTGTTAAACTGCTCAGGAGGAAAAAAAGTGGGAAAAGAAGAATGCATTAATCCATCTATCTGGCAGGTTGGCCATAGAGTAAATGAAATATAACTTACTCGTGCTATGTTAACTCTATGTCCAAGACTGTAGATCTGTTTTGCTCTAAGTCACCTCTCACATATATTAAGACCATTGACAAAAATGTCAAAGGTTAGAGGTCAATGCTCTAGGTAATGCAACACTCAATTAGTGCAGTTATCAGGTCAAACTGTATTCACTTATGCTGCTATGGTGAAAATTCACTCCAGAAAACCCAAAATAGTGTACTAAAAAGACTTGTTTGCAATTCACTGTGCTGTTAAAACAAACCATTAGGACAAATCAATCTCACTCGGATAACCTTATACAATACAAGAGTGTTTGCCAGGTTTGTGCCAACACCAGCTTGGGGCGTACGTAACCAAAATTGCAACCAATTTGTCTCATACAGATGTGAATCTCAAACCATCTGTGCGTTTTAACTCAATACTGAACAGTCAATATGGAAAATTAATGTGGAAACATACAATGGGTTCTTAGAAAAGCGTAGCGGGGTCCAGTTTCACTGTGATGTGGTTCTTTTTATTCCTTCAGGCGGTTACATAACACTTAAGTCCGTTTCAATCGTTTTCAATTCGAGCGTTTCTTTCAAACCAAGATGCAAGAAGTTTCGTTAGTCTTAACATCAGCTCCAACGTCATGACAAGCATTTAACACCACAATGATAATGACTCATACGATCACAAACATCTTGTCTTGCCCATTAGTAATCTGGCAATTTATGGCGACTCCTTCTCTCCTTGTATAAGCCGAGACTAAATAATAATATACAGGATCTTAGTTTATTAAAACCAAAGACTAAGTGAGGAAGATCTTTTCAGATATTTTAAGTGGTAGTTCGACAGCCAAATTCGGGCTGACAAAACAGAAATGCAACCCACCAACACTAAAGAAACACCATCAGAAATACAAAACCAAACTACACACAGTAGGGAGATTTCCACAAACTAGGGTATTAAATTAAAATAATAAACATAGGTTTATCTCATGGGGAATACCTGTGTGACTGAATAATACCACTATGAACCACCAGATGTTTACCATTAAAACCATTACAAAATTCCTTTATGCAGTGTGTTTTGGACCTTATTTTAGTAGGATTTAATGGTGCTCTATTGGTTCACAAACGCCAGATAACATCCCACCAACAGAACCCAACACATTACCAGTACAGACACACACAGACCATTAAAGCTTTCATTAAAACCAATAACTCCCATTATAAACATGAATAAACACATTAAGGAAATCTCTAAAATGGTTTATACTGCCAGTATACTGCCAACACACAACTTTCTGATTTCACACATTTATCTAAAGTAAATAAACAAAAGACCTTCTTTTGGATGGAAACTCTTATCAACGCAGAAGACTTTGTTTTAATGCCTATTTGTTTTATTCAACACAATGTTAAATAAATAGTTGTGATGTCATGATGAAAGGCACAACAGATAAGTTAATGCAATTAATGAATGCAAATAGTCTCACCACTTTGTGTCCAACCTTTGGATCCGAACAGCTCCAATGCCAAGTTGAGTTTCTCACGCAACAACAATGGACCAAGTTCAGTTCAATCCCACTCCGAACAAAAGAGTCTCGAGTATAGAATAACAGGCCACCGGTTCGGTTTGACAGATGTGTTGAATGTCCTTCACACTTCAAACAGTCTTATAGCGCAAACACGCGTTTATTTATGAGCGAAAGACAAACAGATCCAAACGGGCGCGTTCACGGACACTGAAGCTTCACTGATGGCGCACGAATTCACTTCAAGAGTTTCACGCAGTCCTCCGTGCGGAGCTCCGCCCACAGCCCCGCCCACAGCCCCGCCCACAACGCGCTGCCTGAACACTGCGCTCCGCCCCCACTGGCTCAGCATGTGCAGGAGTTCATTGACACCAAGTAAAAGTTTAATTTGGTGTATATTCATTTAAAATTATTTGTAACACTATCACTTTAATAAAAAGTTATTACATTAAAAAATTATAGACTAACAATAGATTTGTTCATTTATTTAAATAGGTAGATAATGTCATAAAATACACACACACACACATATATATATATATATTATATATTTAACTTAATAACTGTCACTGCACATATTGAGCATACACATGAAAACTACAATATCCAAACTACAATTTTTTATATTTTAAAAATAGATATTTTATTTTTTACATTCTTTTATCTTTTTCTTAATTGTAGGGGTTTTTTGAAACCATTAACATTAAAATATTTATTCCTGACTTTCCATCAATATATAGTTTGTCATGATTAGATCAAAATGTAACTATAAAATATTAAAGTGAATAGTAAAATAAACTGTGTGTTCCAGGGGTGATATTTAACATTAAATATATGTAGTATATGGAATATATTTATATATTCAAATATAAATATATTTAAAATAATTGTAAGATGGATTGTATTATATATGACGTGCAATTCAGGTAGACACAAATTCACAAAATAGCTTGTTTGACTTTGTTTTATTTAGAAAATAGTATACGTCTCTCAACAGGCCTATTTTTTCCAATGACAGTGAGTTTTGCTCAGAACCAAAAGATCATTGACTGCTTATTTCCTTCAAGTTAATGCGATTTTTCACATGGTCTAGTACAGAATATACATATGATCACAGAGTTTACCCTTGGCACTAAACACTCATTGTAATACAATATATCCCAGTAGGCAGGCGATAAAATAAAAATTTTCTTTTCAAAAGTCTTTAGCCACAGCTCTGGTGGATAATATTGATGATGTAAATCACACCACAGGGTGACATAAAATAAGCACATAGTAAATATTTTCTGCAAAAAATGTGAGACAGATGCACTTACAAAAGTATCCATTGTTGTTTTCTTTCTTTTTGTGAATAAAGCCCGAAATGATTTACATTTGATTATAGGATTCTGGTTACAATTAACAAATGCATTTATGTTAAAGCAAAAAAACACATGGAACAAATTTGTGAGAAACACAACCACATACATCCTCTGCATCAGGATGTTTTCTAGTGATACATGATTCCAGTGCTCATAATTGAACATTAGCCAAGCACACAACAAAACAAAGGCCTTACATGATAAAAATAAACACTCTTTCTTCTTCATGTACATCTAAGTAAATGTTACTTTTAGCATCTTCATTACACATATTTTGGTTTTACTTCTACACAAATCTGAAAGGCAATGTGTGCGAAGCCCCATTGTTGCACAAAAACAGACATAAGTGTGTTTTGTACAATATATCTGTTCTCCAATCTCAGACAGTGAAAAAATATTTATGCACCTTTCGCTCTACCGTCATAAAATATAGTGGCACATCAGCCAGGCAACACAACTGATTGTACAGAACAACAAATCTGCACTCACATACAGCATATATTCATAAATTATGCATGTCAATTTTAAAAAAAAGAGCATCAAAACCATTAAAAACATAGTAGCATCCAAGTACAGACATATCCAATGTTAAATATTTCTGTCAAGAAACGGGATAACAAAACACAAGAGAGAAATGTATATTATGTTTTGATAGATGTGAAAGATATGTATAATAAATCTGTTAAGTTGTTAACTGTAAATAAACACATTTACAAAGCTTTTAAATCCAAGTTATGTTCCACACCTGCTTGCAAAATGCTGCCAGATCAGTTAACAATCTCATCACAACAGCCAAGAAGTGTTCTGTACTGACTTAACAAACACGAGTGGATCAATGAGCTCATATCTTGTGGTAAAACCTCTCTGTAATTGCCATCAAAAGCTTTTTTGCCAACTGTTTGAAATAATATACTTTCATAATTAAGACAAACTTCACAGATGTATAACCATGACTGTGCAGATGGTCCAAACATGAATCACAGCTGCAAAACATCACCAGCATCTTTGGATAAGAAATTCTGAATCGTATCCCAGATGGTCTTACATTTAAATATTGAACAGCTATAATTGTTCCTGACAAAATACTGACAGCAGTTGTTACAAAGCATTATCATGAATACCTAAATACTGGACAAATTATGTTGCATGAAAAACTTATCTCCATACATTAAATGATATACTAACATCCAAAACCATTTCCTCCAATGCCGTCCCCACAACCCTTATATAACTTCAGATTATATAAGCACATTTCCTTTTATACCTATCTGACACATTAATCATTAATCTATAAAATCTCATTTAGGTGATTTAGTGCTCAGGAGCAACTGTCTTAAGCACATCTCACATCAACGTTTGAATGGCTTACTTTTAGTAACCCCTGCATTTTAAGCTTGGATAAGATAAACTTAAAAAAATATTATTTTCTTTACACTTTTTTCTCGTTCATTTAGATCAAGGAAATGAATTCACACTGGATTGAATACGATGGGGGATCTCTCTTAATTTAGACACATTCCTGCCTTTGACATCATCACCCAAATACCACATCTTTTCTCACCACACTTCTCTTTGTCTCTCCATAGATGCAAAGTGGGCGTGCTGAGAGTAGACAGAAAACACTGTTTTTCCAAAAGGGCCAGAAAAATATAGTCTGAATGATGTTTGCACTTTCTACATAATGTCAGAGACAGAAATGAAATCTCCAAATGAGGGAAATATTTAGAAGGCATTGCAGGAGATATGCTGTGTGCTATTAAATTAAAATCAATTTAATGTATTTATATATATACGATTTCTGGGCATAGAATTGCATATTAAGAACAATTTCACATGTAAAAAATCTGGATTTTATTAAGGTGCACATTTTACATTTCAGAGGATTTTTTCTTCAAGACCCCCTTTAATTGTGATCCTGTTGGGTCTACAAACGATTAAGGACGTGATGTGTTTTGGTTACTGAAAAGAAAGGGATAAAACTGTAAAAGAGGACATGGATGAAACAGGTCTAAGTTCATTTGTAGGATGAAAGCATGATTTTAATTGCATCATGGCTAATTGGCTTTATTGTCTGTTATCTTAGAGAAGCTATGCAACAGATGTCAATAGGATTTCACAGGTCTGATAATCCGATTTACACTCAAATATTTATCAGTGAGTAAGGATGGATTTTCACAAATAACCTTGAAGTGACAGTGAGGCACGTACTGAAGAGATAAACACTCATATAGATAAATTTATCTCACACACATTCACAGTGATGGTGATTTTGGAAAGCAGGGCATGTTACTGGATTAGTGTACTGGACATTATTTCTCATTTGTTCCAGCACTTAAAGAGTTGTCTTTAAATGTCAGTGTCATTAAACTGTAAGTGTTGCATGTTTTAACTATGACGGCTCTAACCCGCTCAGCTGGATTCTTTTAAACTGTTGCTCCACCTCGACAAAAGCAGACAGTTACACTGACAACGTGACGTGTATTTCTGACACTTTACAGAATGCAACAACTATATGTGTTCCAGAAATATGTCAATTCAGAAATACAGCAGGTACTAATGACAAAATTATAATTTCCAACATGTTTTTGGGCAATGCGAGTAGCTGTCTTGAGAACTAACTCAAGAGTAATTTTAAATGATAAAGCTAGTTATTAAACATGATAAATAAATAAAGTTATGCATATTACCATGGAGTCATTCGCCCACAAAAAACCCAATAAAAAATCTGCCTTATTAGATTAAACAGTCATACTTAAATTACAAGAACAACAAATAATGTAATGCTGATATTTTAATATGAACATCACTTTAAGATCAAGAACCTGAATACTCTTGAACACTTTCTCCTCTGTTAGACGTGATCCATCAGTGTTCCCTTCTCATCCCTTTCCATTTGTCAGCATTTGTTCAAACCAAAAACTTTTGCAGAAAACCATTTATTTGGGAATATACCGTGTTCAGGCAGACTGAGCGAGTGATTGACCTTGTTTAAACATACAGTAAAATCACTTCACAGAAAAGAAGCAAACGACATCATTAAACCACAAAAGTAAGCTGTGCAAGTGCCATGTAGTTCACTGCTGGCTTCATGTTGGGTCCCTTAGTCCATTTACGTCTGTAACTTTGAAAAGCTACGTAGAAGCGAAGTGGTGAATAATCCATGTGGTTTGAGGTGCACAGATACAGTACATTTGCTTATTGTGCAATCTCTGACATGTTGTGGTTCTACAGCATCACATCTTGCCGGAGCATGAATCCATGTGATATGTCACTGGAGGCAAAGATGACATCACTGGCAGTGCGTGATACGTGTGAGAACAGAATCTCTGTCTGGTTCTGTTGACATGCTGGAAAACAGAGCTCTCTTGTGTTTGACTTTTGATGGTTGCATCTGTTGTTACTGTTTGCACAGAGGAAGTACAACCTGAAGCTCAGAATGACATCATAGAGTCAAATCCAAAGGAGCGACAAATGACTCTGCCCTCTTCAGACACACCTGCTGCTTACATCCATGACTCCGAATACTTCATTCAGAGTAATAGTATAATAGTGAATGAGACTCTATCGCTTTCATATTTGCCCTTTGATCTAACAGTAAAATACTCGTGCTCTTAACCTCAACTTTACACACACAACCTACATTTCACCTGCGGAAAACATTCAAAACACAGATTAGCGTGAAGCACTTAGTTCGGCCTTTGGCCTTTTTCAGAGCACTGGTGAAAATCGACCTGTGGCCTTCCAACTCAAACATGTGCTAAGTGCAAACAAGTTTTTATCAGACCGCAGTCTTGACGCTAGATCAGACTGAACTTTGTAAGCCGTATAATCAGCGCAGTACTTTGTCACATGTCTGAGACTAAACATACCACAGTATCTCAAAGCTCTCCATCGACGTTAGCCGTTACTGGCGGTCGTGATTTTCTCCCATAGGCTTTTGTCCAGCATTGTAACATTTATGATAGTTTACTAAAAAACAAAATAATAAGTAATAACAAAAACAGACAAACCAAAAAGGAAGAAATCAAGTCATGCAGTTTGCTCAGGCAGCACCGAAAATGCGAAAAACAAACAAACACAATGGTCCAAAGTGATTGTCTTTTATCATAAGAAGCGAAACAACACGCGAGCAAAGAAACAAAACAAAAATAAAACAATACTGTCGTCTGCATGTTCTTCAGAGCACAAATAGAGAGTAAAAAAAATAATCAGCTTGCAATGACAATAAACAAAGCACAACAGGTCTATGGCGTTTGTCGTCATTCTTCTGTAGGCGTGAGATTGGCCAGGCTTTGGGAACGTTAGAGATCTTCCTGCCTTTGTTATTTTGTTGTACTGATATTTTCATTCTATCAAACAAAGGAGGAGAAGCCAGCGATGGGGGCCCGGGAGCCGGGGGCCAGGCTGCTGGGGGGCCGATAAAGCGTGCCGTGCTGACTGGGCGGGTTGGAGCTCTGCTGGGAGGGTGTGGGAGTCCGGCTGCCCTTGGGTCTAAAGAGACTGCCAGTCTGAGGCTGACTCTGAGGGGTGGGGGAGCTGAGCTGAGGGGGGAACGGGGGCAGCGGGGGCAGAGGAGGCGGAGGGGTGCAGTGTTCCGCCTCTCCGGACTCCGATTCGGTGTAGTTGTAGGCCTGCGCTCGAGAGATGCCCTTCTGCTGCCTGCGCCAGGAGTTGTAGTAGGTGGGGTCGCTGATGTAGTGGTTGACGAATGAATGGGTCTTCTGGCGGTTGGGGTCCACCTCATATTCGCTGTCACTTCCCTGAGATTAAGAGAAAGAGAGAAAGAAGAATTGTTATGAGATTAACGTGTTTCCACAATCTTATTTAGGACTTGAAAAGATGTCCAGGTACATGCAATCAAATCCATACAAATAATTATTATCTGCCACCTAGATTTTATAAAAATAAATAAAAATACAAAAAACTCATAGGGCACTTTAGCCTCTTTAATATCTATACAGTAATCAAGGTAATAAACAAAAGTTTGATATCATTTTTGCAACAATTTTAAATTAGTTTTTTATAATCAGTTTTGCCTCTCTATCCCATTCTTTGTTTTAAACATAAATTTACATTTTTAACAAAATCTGACTTAATCTGAAATTATACGTTTAATTATTTAATAAGATAAGAATGTTCTTTCATGAACATTTATAATCTTTTATTTTTACTTTTGTTCATTTTACCCAAAGAAGTTATGAAATGCAGCTTTACATTAAAATGACAAGAACTTATATTGCTAGAACTCTTTCCGTCTAAGCAAGCGGTTTGTTTCTCTTTGTTCCTCTTTGTTCCTCTTTTACTGTATAAAAAGACAACAGATGAATGGTCTTGCAATGTAGAACAATAATCTGAATATATTAACCCCCGCAAACTTCGCTTAGAAAACTCAATCCCTGAACAGACACACATACACAACCACATTTATTGCAAGCCAAAAACGTGCATTTCCAAACTAAAAGAAAAAAGACAAACCAAAGAAAAGCACGACAAAAGACGGCTCTATCCATCTATGGCTAACAGAACCTCAACGCATCTAAATAACCAGTGTACCCACTGGAACCAATCAGTATTCAGATCTCACAATTATAGGGGTCACGATGTTTTGGGGTATTGATCATGTGTATGAATCTAATGGAATGGACAAGCACTGGAAGCAGCTTCCTGTCAATCAATGCATAATGCATGTCCTCACCCATTGAGTTGGAAGAGTATGGAGGCCCCCAGTCTTAAAGGAGAAAACAAGCGCCTCCTAGAGGTAAACAGAGACATGGGGTTTAAAGCAGTACATTATGGGCCTTAGTCTTACATAAGTCATATATCACGGGCCAGAAAAACAATACAATACCCTTACAAGGAGTACAGTGGCTGTACCATGGTTCAGTGTTGATATCAGATGACAATGACATGGTATTTTGATATACAGTGGAGTCAACCATTAATGATGTTCAGTTCGATTTATCGTTAAGCATAACTGAAGTCATGTTTTGCTACAAATGATATTATCAGCATAACAATTTCAGTGAAAAGATATTAAACAATTTACACAAATGCACCCAAGCTGTGAATTTTTCTTATACCAGAATAATGTAAAAATCTTGTGTGGTTTAATGGAAGTAAAGAGAACTGTCCAAATGGTCAAAGTCATTGCATTTTACACTTTGTTAATGACCTGAAAACAGTCCATCTTTTAAAAACGTCCTTACGTTACATCATATATTTTCTCAATATACTTAAATGTTGTGTAATTAAAATACATTACCATGGTGTATTTTTATGGTAACACCATAATACTTTTTGTAAGGGTAATGAGCATATCTCCTCAATATTTTCCTGAAACTACCTTGAATAAGTTCTTTATGATGTCTTCGAACACTTTGCAGACAGCATACGTCTGTGTGAAGCTCTATTTTAAACCCTGCTCTCCATCAATACCTTTTTCCCCGAACCACATTTACTACAACACCTTCTTTCTCTTCACTTTGACAAACTGTATCTGGCTTACACTCGTAGAGCCGCTGGCAAAGCTGACCACAGAAATATCCTAAAGCACCAAGTGCCAACCAGAGAAAGAGAAATGAAAATAAAGAAAGACAGAAGCATCATAGCGGAGGCTTTGACTTTTATAAGCATATGGCACAAGTCTTTCAATATTATTATTTGGGGTTATTATTATATTATTTCTAATCTTACCAAACATTTACAATCTGGATAACATCCTATGCACGTTTTAAGTGTCTCATCTTTCACTTTCTGAACTGCTGGACTCTTGCCTCATTGTTTGACATGCTCTTTTAAATCATTTTCTATGCATTTTATCAATATTTTATCATTTTATGCTTTTTCCAAAAGCAACACTGTCATTGTGAGCTATTGCTTATTAATATATTTATATAATTATTAATATATTATATATTTTTGCTGGATGAAAAATGTATTAGTCAAGACTTCAAGTTTTGTCCTTCTATACGTATTCCATATGACAATACACAGATCAGTCCATTCCCCAATTATTGTAAATACATACATATGTAACACATATGTCTCCGCTCGAATTCAACAGAGGAATTCAGTTCCCCCAAACCAGCCCCGTATCCCCCTAAACATCATACAGCTGAAGCTTTCCTTACAACCCAGTCAATCTCGTACTTTCTTCCTTTAAACATGTCGAAAACATTTTAGAAAGAAACTCATGTGATGGGATATATATATATATATATATATATATATATATATATATATATATATATATATATATATATATATATATATATATATGCACACACTCATATTTATATATCGCCATCTTTTAGGCCTATTGCTGAGCATGTGCTGATGATTTTAGCCCCTTGAACAAGAGCAGCGTTGGGTTTCTAATGAGACACATTCCAGTCATACCAGCAAACTCATCATGAATCAAACTAATTCAGCTCTGAAAGCTTTTTCTGTTCAGCGTGACCTCACACAGCCAGAAACTAAAGCTATATGCTGACACGGTGTGTGTGTGTGGTCATCAAAACATGTGGGTTGACAGAGAGCACAGTGACCCACCCTCGCCCTCCTCCGCTGACACAAACAGGACGGGACAGCTGTTCTCTCCTCCAAAAACTGTTTGTTTTTCATCCACTCCTCTTTAAATCACTTACACAACGCTGTTTGGCTATGATTAACATTAGTGTAAAACAACTTTTCTTACAACAAAATAATGTAATGTGTTGTATATAAAACACAGCGGGGTATTAAACGTACCTCTGTGTAAAACCACTGTATGAAAATAATCTAATTAGAGGACATAAAGCAGATGTGCCAAAACTGGAGGCAGAATTCAAGCCAACAGGTAACTTATAAACTATGAAATAAACAACCTCTAAAAAAAAACAGGGATGAGAATAAAATCCTCACACACTTTGTGATCATTGTAATCATCATTTATTTGCATTGAAAGTTTTATCTCCAGTAGAGAAAGAAACTGGGGCAAGACGTTCCCACCCGTAAAATCCTGGTTTGTAGATAACCTTTGACTTTCTGCACTTTATTTCTGGAGCTAAAACAGTGGCACTACGTCCGACCCTGTGATGCGTGTGCTGACAATCGTTTCACACTTTCTTTCTTCAACAGATACTGTGACAGTATAATGTGGCACAGATATGGATTAACTGAAGGACAGAAGCCAATGTGTGTCTCCATCTCATATTCCACAGTTGCAATACAATACTGAACACAGCGGGAGGTCAGATTTACAAAGACCGATTGAAGACTGTGGAGGCATTTAGCCATCTGACTGGCGTTTATGTAATATTCCCCTGATTATGAGAAGATTCTTATGTGTTTGAGGAATGCATAACGCTTTCTGGATAAACTTAAACTAAAATTTCATTCAAATAACAGTAAGCTATCTTGGGCACTCCACGGGATGAATATTTCAGTATTGATGTTGAGACACAGATTCTTTGTTATGGAGGACTGCCCATACGATCCCTGCTGTTAGTTTCAACCATGATTCCAAGAAAAACCAAAAGCAACTCGAATCAGATTAAAAAATGACTTCACCCTAACACACACAGACAAACATAAGACTTGATTGAACTTCACCAGTCTAACATCTCATTAATCTCCCCACGTGTTAATTCATGCACAGTCTCGACCGTGGAGGTGCTCAGGTTGGTTGCCCTGCCGACAGAATTTAAGCTCTCGTTTCTGCTCGTGAACAATGACAGCCTTATATGTCTCAGTGGCGGTTCTGGCTCTTATGGAGACAGCTCAATGGATCTGCAATAGCTTGGACTTATCCGCTCAATAAAACTTCAAAGAGACCTTCGGGCGTCTCTCTTCGCCCTGCCTGACGGTGATGACACCCGACTGAAGCAGGGTGTTCAGGGGGAACAGGAGACGGTCTGTTCCACAGTAACGAGGCTCAGCCGGACGGATGCCAGCGGTCAGGAAGGTGCTTAGCAGGAGATGACAGTGAAGACCGGGGAGATGGTGATAAACAACAGCATTTTACCTTATTTCTGTCTTTATAAAAATTGTAATGTCTTTGGAGTTGTTTTGGTAAACAGCAGGAAGAAAGCTACCTGCAAAGCTACCTGAAAAACTGTATCTAAGGCAAAAACTGAATGCTTTGATATTTTTTATT